>CAUYQU010049316.1:0-36119 GCA_963574635.1 Cheracebus regulus | reverse complement strand
TAGCCTGGGCAATAAAACAAGAATCCCATTCTCTCTCCCTCTTTCTCTTCCTCTTTCTTTCTCTCTTTCATTCTTTTTTTCTTTCTTTTGCTGTTTCTTTCTTTCTCCTTTTCTTTTTCTAAAATCTCTTCCTCTTTCTTTAAAAAAAAAAAAAAAATTTCAATTCTCCATAACATTTTGATCACTTTCATTAAGCCTCTGTAGCCTGAACTTTTGGAAACTTTCCCTGTAATCAGTTGCAGTCTTATTGTTTCACTAGTCCAGGTACTGGCAAAAGTCAGGCCTGCAGTCTGTTTCTGTACAGACCTGAAGTTAGAATGGTTTTTATACTTTAAAGAGTTATAAAAAGTAAAAAATAAAAAAAGACTGTGCCAACAGAGATCATATATGGAGGACATTCCCTTAATGAATAACAAGCAAGACTCTGCTAGAAGCCTACCATCCCAAACTAAATTTATTTGAGAGACCTGAAAGTTCTTAAAAAGACCAGAAAAGATTAATATAAATCTTGTGATTTTTTTTTTTTTTTTTTTTTTTTTTTTAGACAGAGCCGTGCTTTGTCGCCCAGGCAGGAGTGCAGTGGCACAAACTCAGCTGACTGCAACCTCTGCCTCCCAGGTTCAAGCAATTCTCCTGCCTCAGTCTCCTGAGTAGCTGGGACTACAGGTTCGTGCCACCATGCCCAGCTAATGTTTCAATATTTTTAATAGAGAGGGGGTTTCACAGTGTTAGCCAGGATGGTCTCAATCTCCTGACCTTGTGATCCACCCACCATGGCCTCCCAAAGTGCTAGAATTACAGGCGTGAGCCACCACACCCAGCCAATCTTGTGATTTTGTTTTTAAAAAACCACAATGCACGTTTATATGTATGTTGAAACTCACATAAGTTATGTGTATTATTTTAGTGTATCTGAGCTTTGATTCACATTTAAGTTCCAAACTAAACAAAGGAAACATTAAGAAGGATAAACTAACGATAATAAATCATGCTACGAATTTTACTTAACTTTGAACTGATATCTAAAAAATAGATTCAGTTAAAAAACCACTGTTGATAAGTAGATGGGCTCTGCCTCTGAAGCAAGGAGCTCAAAGCTTAGTCATACACAGATCACAAACTTACAAGAATTTTAGAACTGGAAGGATCTATAGAGGCAACCTATTCTTATCTCCTTAAAGATAAAGAAAGGAGATGAAGGACTTTCACATGGTTAATAAGCTGTATAAAAAGGCCTAGGCAAACAATTTAAGGAAGTCAAGTCTGAGACTTTCCTACTACATATAAAATGGTTACTTTCTTAGTTATGCTCAGATCTATTTTAAGTCTGGTCGCTGAGAAATAACACTGCACAACACTCCTCAGCTAAGAACCAACAGGAGATCCTGTTTTCTGTTTCCTTAGTCACAAAAGCTGACCCTGACCTCTCTCCACTGAATTACAACTAATCATCAAGCCCCAAGGGACCTGAAACTATGTTCCCATCTCTAACTAAGGTTAAAATGAACTCCTCCCTCCAATTTTTCCTTGAGAGATCTGGCAACTTCCATGCATATCTGTTTTGATTAGGTAGTATGGATGGTGCTGCTAACAGGAATAGAAAATAGAAAATAAGGCCGGGTGTGGTGGCTCATGCCTGTAATCCAAGCACTTTGGAGGCCAAGGTGGGCGGATCACCTGAGGTCGGGAGTTCAAGACCAGCCTGACCAACGTGGTGAAACCCCATCTTTAAAAAAAAAAAAAAAAAAAAAAAAAAAAGAAAATATGTGAGTAGGTAAAGCCAGGAATCTTTTTGAAAACAAACTGAATTTTATTACTATTTTAAAATTGTTCATTTATTCAATGTTAGTTATATTCAATCTTCTGCCTCTTAGATTCACAGAGACTGTTAATATCTCCAGCTCAACCCTTCCCAAATATCTAACTTTTAATGTGTAATGGTATTCTATTTCTGCAATTGAGTTTCTATTACTACCAACAACACATGAGGAATTCCGAGGTTTTAACAGTGATAATTCTCTTTGCTTGGATTAGTCTCACATTGAGTAAAACCTTTATGAATTAGGCAAGTTTTTAAATGAAGTTTTTGGTTAATTTACCTGTAAAACTGAAAAATATCCACATTACCTATCCCAAAGGTGTGTCTGTGAGGGTGAAGAAATTACAACATGGTACAAATGTAGGCATTATCCTAAAAAGAAAGTATGCTGGCATGGGGTGGTGTCTCCACACCCATAATCCCAACACTTTGGGAGGACAAGGTGGGCAGATCGCTTGGGCCCAAGAGTTTGAGACCAGCCTGGGCAAAATGGTGAAACTTAGTCTCTACAAAAATTAGCTGGGCATGGTGGCATTAACCTGTAGTCCCAGCTATTCAGGAGGTTGAGGTAGGATAATTGCCTGACCTCGGGAGTTCAATGCTACAGTGCGCTCTGACCATGCTGCTGCACTCCAGCCTGGGCAACAGAGCAAATCTCTAACTCAAAAAAACATAAAAAATAAAAAAGAATGCAATCATTTCTGTTTTCACCAGTTATTTTCTTTATGAGGGTAATATGATCATATTAACTCAGACTTACAAATGGTGAAGATGGTAAATTTTATGTTACATATTAACAATTAAAAATAAAAATTATAAAATAGATGAGTGGATGAACAAAATGTGGTATACACATACCATGGAATATTACTGAGCCTTAAAAAGAAAGGAAAATCTGACACATACAACATGGATAAAAACCTTAAAGACATTGTGCTAAGTGAAAAAAGCCAGACGCAGAAGGACAAAACACTGTATGATTCTACTTATATGATGATGATTACATACACTGTGGACTGTATTTAATCCCACTGAACTGTATACATAAAAATGGTTAAAATGTTATAATAAATTTCATGTTATGCATATTTTACCTTGTATATATATAAGAAAAAGTATTACCTTGAAGATCTCCAATCATCTCAGAATCATGACCCCTGTCTCTTCGTTCAGCTTCTAATATAGCTTGCAGCTGGTAATAATCTTTGTCTGTTTGTGACTTAGAAGTCTCTAAAATTCGGTTTCTCTCTTGCAACTCTCTGTTCAGGGACTCTAGCTGACTAATTGACTTGCTCATCTCTGTGTGACTCTTCCTCAATCTTACAGCTGTGTCCGATTCTGTCCTAAGTAAGTCATTGGCTTCTTCTAGCTATTTAAAAAAGAAAGCAAGAAAATAGGTTTCTGACCAAAGTACAATAAAATTTAATTAACCATAATTTTCTTTAAAAAGGAACCTCATTTGAAACACTTACCTGCTTTTGTAACTGCGACAGCTTTTCATTAGCAAGCTGTGAATTCTGACTTACTTTCTTTAGGTCTTCCAACTGATCCTTTAATGTAGAAACTAGAAAATGAAAAATATATAGAAACTACAAAATTTTCATAGGGGAAACATATAAATCCCTTTTTTAAAAACGACATTTAGTCTTAGGCCATAATAGTCAGCTACATTAGGTCCACTCCCAAAGCCAAATTCCAATTTGGAAGTTCTTGCATTTTAAATTCATCAAAAAGTAGAATTCATCATTTTATAATACAGAGTGCAAAAACAGATTTCTTCTCATTGTTGTAAATCTCAAACTTTTTTATTCCCTTTATAAGATCATTCTGTTAGTGTAATGTTACAAAGCTAGTTTTAACATTATTTTTCAATAGTTCAATTGCTTGATAGTTCAGTATCTTAATAATGGTACAAAATTTAAAGGGTACCAAATGGTAGACAGTATAGAATAAGTCTTCCTTTCTCAATTTAACCTCCTGCTCCCTCTGAGTCTCTCTTAACTGGCTCTCCTCCCCAATGTATATTTAATTTAAGCATATATAGACAAGTACTCTTGTTTTAAACACAAGCAATCTGTACTTTGCTTTTGTCACTTAAAGATATATCTTAGAGATTGTTTTATAACAGTATTTGAGGAGATGCTTTATTCTTTTTTATAAGCCACATAGTGTTCTACCACATAAATGTATTAAAATTATAGCACTGATTACCTTTATGTTTCATATATGTATTGTTTCATATATAGCATTTTTTTTTTTTGCAATTTTAAGCAATGCTACAATGAATTGCCTTGTGTATATATCAGTTTGCAGTATATGGGTATGTATGTAAATAACTTGCGGAAATAAAATCACTGCATCAAAGGGTGTAGAAAGGTATTTTAAATATATATGTAATACAGCCATTAAAACACATGTAATCCTAGTTTAGCATTTCTCAGATGCAGCTGCTTGTTAGAGGTACCTAGGGGGCTTGTAAAAAATAATAATACTCAGGCCACACATTTAGACCAATTAAATTAGAATTGCTGGGATTTAGGCATTAGTACTCTTTAAAGCTTCCCAGGAGATTCTAGTATGCACACCATGATGACAATCACTACTCTAATTAAATGCTCCTTACTATTTACTTTAATATATTATAAATTTAACTTGAGACCTGAGTTATTTAGCTTATAAAGTATCTTACGATTGTAGCTTCATGTGTGTAACATGGACACTAAATTTAAGACAACCTCATGACAGTGTTAGAAATTCTACCATTTTTCAAAAGCAGTGACATTTACCTTCATTTTCTACATTTCTTCTCTTCTCATTTTCCTGCTCAGCTTTTCTTTGGTACTCATTAATTCTATGCTGTAGCAACATTTTCTCCTTCTCAATCTGAGACACTGTAGATTCTAGATTTCTTCTTTGATTTCCCTGAAATTATAATTATAAAAGTTACCACTGCAATTAATACTCTCATCATTCATTCAAGGGAGTACTATGTTCTTAAAAAAACAAGGAAAACAAAACATACTTAAGATGAAAACAAAACACTTAAGATGAACGTTTTGTTTCAAAAGCAAATAGTATTCCGAATATAACTTTCTAAGCAGCTTGCCTTTTAAGAAAATAGGGAAATCTCCTTATCTGAACTTGATAGGTAAAAATTTTCAGACTTCTGACTCCAAGAATTTAAAATACAACACTGTGAATCTTTTCAGACAGAAAGCCACTCTCTAAATTTAAGACAATCATATTGTATATTACCAATATTTTGGTTTGTTAATAATCCTAAGTTTAAGGTATGAAATATGAAAGGATCATCTGATAATTGATGAAAAGCTCAAACTGTAATAGATGGTACAGAATGTATAGTGAGTTCACTATTTCCTCTATGTCTCCCTTAATCCTATCTCTGTCAACAACAAGTTGCTTTATCTTTCTGAGATGTTCTAGGTATCTACCTACCAATGTGTATTAAAAAGCAATCAAGGAAATTTAGAAACTACAGGAGAGAGGATTAAAATACCATTTTTTTGTTTTTTAAGACAGATTCACACTCTGTTGCCCAGGCTGGAGTGCAGTGGCACAATCTTGGCTCACTTCAACCTCTGCCTCTAAGCGATTCTCCCTCAGCTGGGACTACAGGCATGCACCACTGCACCCAGCTAATTTTTGTATTTTTGGTAGAGACAGGTTTTGCCATGTGGGCCAGGCTAGTGTTGAACTCTTGACCTCAGGTGATCCACCCATCATAGCCTCCCATAGTACTGGAATTACAGGCAGGAGCCACCAAGCCCGGCCTAAAATACCCAACTTTTCACAACTTAAAAATATATCTTCTGTTTCTGAGTTACCACTACCAGTCTTGTTTTTGATGCTTCACTTTTTAAGACTCCATATTAGAAAACCTGTTTTATTGTGTTTCTGGGCTTTCTCATCTTTAAGCAAAAATTGGACATAAATCATTCAAGGTCTTTCTAATTATAAAAGTTTATCATTCTAACTTTTAATTTTTAGATAATTATACATTCAAAGAAAGTTGCAAAGACAGTACAGAGAAGTCCCAAGTGACTTTCCACTCAGCTACCCCCAATATACATTATATATAACAACAGTACAATAACAAAATCAGGGAATTGTCACCGGTATAAAGTGGGTACAGTTCTGTTATTTTATCACATATGTAGGTTCATGTAAGCATCACCACAGTGAAGAAACAGAATTGATCATCCCAACAATCTCTTTCCAGTCACTAGTTGTAGCCACACCCATCCCCGTTCTCCCATCACCCATACTCCTGGCAATCAATGGTTCTCCATTTCTATAATTTTGTCTTTTTGAGAATGTTTTATAAATGGAACCATGCAATATATAACTTTCTGAGGTAGGTCCTTCTTTTAAAACTCAACATAAAAACCTTAAAATCCATCCATTAACATGTATTGTAGTATCTACAGTTTATTCTTTCTTGTGGCTGAGTATTCCATGGTACAAATATATCAAAGTTTATTCAACCATTCACTTATTGTAGGGCATTTTGGTTGTTTTCAGTTTTTCGCTATTACAGATAGAGCTGTTACAAACATTAGGGTACAGGTTTTTGTGAGAATATAAATTTTCATTTTTCTGGAATAAATGCCCAAGAATACAATTGCTGGGTCACATAGTAGATACATGTTTAGTTTTTCAGGAATACAGCCAATTAGTTTTCCAGAATGTCTGTACCATTTTACAACCCCATCTGCATGTACAAGTGATCTAGTTTCTCCATATCCTTGTCAGTTTGTTATTGACATAATTTTAAAATTTACTTTTTCTTATGCTTATGGAGTAATATTTCATGGTAGTTTTAATTTGCATTTCCCAAATGACTAATGATGTGAACCTCTGTTCATGTCTGTCATCCATATGATCTAAAAAGTTCAAAAAGTATGGATTCACTTTCCTTAACACTTATATAGTGCTACTGAAATTACCTATTTCACACTGTATGGGTTGTGGTAGTTTTTTTTTTTTGAGAAGTTAGTCCATTTCATTTAAATGTCTCAATTGTATTTAAAAGTGTTCACAGTATTTCCTTATAATCCTTTTGATACCTATATGGTCTTTAGTGATATGCCCTATTTCATTCCTCATACTGGTAATTTGTGTCCTTTTTCCTTTATCAGTCTTGCTAGAGGTTTGTTAATTTTGTTAATCTTTTCACACAGCTTTTTGTCTCATTGATTTTCTCTATTGTTTTTCTGCTTTTAACTGCATTGATCTCTGCTCTTATGATTACTTGTCCTTCCTTTTGCTTGCTTTGGGTTTATTTCACTCTTCTTTTTCTAGTTTCTAGAAGTAGGAGGCTAAATTATTGATTTCAGACTTTTCCTTTTTTCTAAGGTAAGAGTTTAGTGCTATAAATTAACCTTCATCACTACGTTAACAGCATCTCACAAATCTTGATGATATATTTTCACTTCACTGTTTACATATTTTTTAAAGATGAAGAGCCATAACAGCTTTATGAGACACAATTAACATTCCAACTATTTTTTTCACTGAGACTTCTTCTTTGACCTATGGATTATTTAGAAGTTTGTTGTTTGCTTTCCATGTGTTTGCAGATTTTTCTGGTATTTATTCTCATCTGATTATATTCTGGTCGGCAAACTCTCTGTATGATTTCAATGCTTTCAAATGTGTTTGTTTTATAGCTCAGGATATGGTCTACCTTGGTGTGTGTTCCTTAAGTACTTGAAAAGAAGGCATATTCTACTGTTAAGTGTAGGGTTCTATAAATATTGAACAAATTCTGGTGTCTGACAGTGTGGTTGAGTTCTCCTGTGTTTGCCGATTCTTAGGGGTGTTGAAGTCTCCAACAATTATGCATTGGTCTACTTCTCCTTTCAGTTTTATCAACTTTTGCTTCATTGGTGAACAGTTAGGATCTTTCTTTTTGGTGGATTGACTCATCATTATGTAACTTTCCCCTATGCTCACAGTAATTTTCTTTGCTCTGAAGTCTACTTTATTTGGTATTAATATTGCCAATATTGCTGCTTTCTTTTTAATATTTGTATGTTATCACTTTCCATCTTCTGATGTTCAACTTGCTTACGTTGTTATACTTGAAGAGTTTCTGATAGATAACATATAAATGGGGGATTTAAAAAAAATCTACTCCTACCACCTCTTTTGACTGGTATTCCATTTAATTTCCATTTAATGTCATTATTGGTAGTGTGTTAGGGTTAAGTCTGTCATTTTTGTTTTTTTGTTTGATCTCTATTATTTCTACATTTTCTTTCCTGCCTTTTTGTGGGTTACTGGAACATTATTTTAGCATTCCTTTGAACTTATTTACGGCGTTTTTGAATGTATTTCCTTGTATGGCTTTTTCAGTGGCTGCCCTAGATATTACACTGTATATGCATAGCTTCATATATAGTGCACTCTACTGATATTTGCATCTTACCAGTTTAAGTATATAAACCTTCTCTTTCTTTTTTATCTTATTTATTTTTTAGACAGGGTCTCACTCTGTCACCCAGGCTGGAGTGCAGTGGCATGCTCATGACTCACTGCAGCCTCAACTTCCTGGGCTCAAGCAATCCTCCCACCTCTGCCTCCCTAGTAGCTTGGACTACAGCTGTGCACCACCATGCTTAATTATTGTATTCTTTTGTAGAGACGGGGTTACACCTTGTTGCTCACACTGGTCTTGAACTCCTAGGTTCAAGCAATCTGCCAGCTTTGGCCTCCCAAAGTGCTGGGATTAAAGACGTGAGCCACCACACCCGATCTAAAAACTTTACCTTTCTTTATGACCCATTACTCTGTTTATGATTGCCTAAAGTATTTCTTCTTACACACAGAGAACCATATCAGACAGTATTATAATTTCTGCTTCAACTGTCTAATATAAAAAAAATCAAGAGGAGAAAAAATGTATTTACCCATATTTTACTATTTCTTTATTCCTGGTAATTCAAAATTCCTTCTTTTTCTTTTGAAGACAGCATCTTCCTGTGTTGCCCAGGCTGGAGTGCAGTGGTGTGATCTTGACTCACTCCAACTCCACCTCCCAGGTTCAAGCAATTTTCTAGCCTCAGCCTCCCAAATAGCTAGAATTACAACCATGAGCTACCACACTTGGCTAATTTTTTATTTTTAGTAAAGATGGGGCTTTGCCACATTGGCCAGGCTGCTCTCGAACTTCTGGCCTCAAGTGAGCCACCCACCTTAGCCTCCCAAAGTGTTGGGATTACAAGTATGAGCCAACCCGCCTGGCCAAGATTCCTTCTTTTATCATTTCCTTTCTGTTTAGAGAATTGTCTTTAGCAATTCTTTTAGAGAAGGTGTGCTGGTGACACATTCTTTTAGTTTTTCCTTATCAGAGAATGTCATTTTCTTTTCATTTGAGAAGGATATTTTAATTGAATATAGAATTAATTCTGGGTTGATAAGTTTGTTTTTTGTTTTTTCAGCACCTGAAAAAGTCATGCCACTTCCTCCTCGCCTCCATGGTTTCTGATAAGAAATCAGCTGTTACTTGCACTGTTCTTTCCTTTCTAGTAAAGTGTGTCCTGTATTTACAACTTCCTTTTTGTAATTAATTTTCAAAAGTCTGACTATTGTGTCTTGGTGTGGGTATCTTTGGGTTTACACTTTTTGTGGCCTGCTAAGCTTCCTGTAGGTTTATGTCTTTTGTTAGTCAGTTCGGGTCTTTTGTCAAATTTGTTGAATTTTCTGTTATCATTTCTTCCCACCCCCTTTCTCCTCTCCTTTAGTAATTCAAGTGAAACAAATGCTAGAAATGTATTGTTATAGTTCTACAGGTCCTGGAGGCTCTGTCACTTTTCCTGACCATTTTCTCTGTTGTTCACACTGGATAATTTCTATTGTTCTCTGCTGAAGGTCTCTGATTTGTTCCTCTGCAGTGTTCACTCTGCTGCTGACATCATCTATTGAGAGTTTTATTTCAGTTATTATAATTTTTGGTTAGCTCTGTTTTATAGTGTCTATATCTTTCCGAGACTATTTTTTTGCTTGTTTGTATGTTTATAGTTGCTCACAGAAACATATTTATGATGATGATTCCTTTAAATTCTTAACATAATTTTAACATCTGTCATCTCAGTGTTGGTATTAGTTGTTGTTTCTCATTCCAGTTAAAATTTTCCTAGTTTTGATATGATGAGTAGTTTTCTATTAAAACCTAGACATTATCTTACAACATTCTGGATCTTATTTAAAATCTGTTTTAAAAGGTCTCCTCTGACATTGTTCTGGTGGAACTAAGGGGGTGCTGCCTCTTTTCTGTCAGGTGGAATTTGTAGAAGTCGAGGTTTTCCACTCAGCCTCTACTGACACCTCAGGTGGGGAGGGGAGCAAATCCTCATCATTGCTGGGTGGAAACAAGAGTTCTGGCACTCTACCAGGCCTCCACTGAGTGCACCATGGCTGCTCCTCATGTGGCCCCACTGACACTGCATTGTGGAGGGGAGCTTGTTATTTTCAGTGGTGAAAGTTCTGACTCCCTACCATGCCTCTTTTGATACCAACCCAAGAGGCAGTGGCAGGGGCACCCCATTATGACCAGCTGGAAGTGTAAGAGTAGATCCCCCAAATGGTCTCTGCTATACTGTCTAGGGAGAGAGGGAAGCTTTGTTACTGCCCACAGGAGATGAAAATTCCTTTACTGCACCTTCTCTGACACTATTCCAATTGGAAGTTGGGGTGTGCTATGCTACAGTGTAGTGGAGAGGAAAATCTAGACTTCCCACTCAGTCTTTGCTGTTAAGAGTAAGGCTACCGTTTTTCTGTGGTGTTTGGCTGAAAATGCCAGTGACTGTGTTAAGTTTTCTGACTTTGCTAGTCTGCTCTTTTCTTGGTCTTTGGGCTAAGGAAATTAGCATTTTTTGGAGCTCTGTCTGTGACTGTTGATATTTCAAGGTTGCTGGCTTCTCTGGCACCCTAAGATACATGCAGCAAAAAGAAAACCCTGAAGATTCATTCATGTATTGTTTCTCAGAATGCAAGTAACTCAGGCTGGTTTGCCTTCTTTCCACCTTTCAAAATCTTTTGTTTGTTTTATTGTTAAATGTCTACAGTTTTTAGCTGTACTTACTGGGAGGAATGGGGAAAAGGTACTTTTACTCCATCTTTCTAGAAGTGGGACTATTTTAATTCATATCTCAAATTTCCCTGTCTATTTCTAATTTGGAAAAATGAGTAACTTAAATCTAGCACATTTGAATTTTATCTGTGTTTCAGAAGTTAAATATAAGTGGAAGATATGCAAAAAATGATTCCTTAAACATTCAGAGTCAAATATAAACTACTAAGGCTAAGTACAAAGGCAAGTTTTAAAATAAATGCTATCTAAATCTTCACAGATGATTACGGATATCCAAAGTTACACGTGAAAGAAAGCAAGCCACTGACAGATACCATTCTATAAGGGAAGAAAAAATGAACACAGCATAACAACTATCAGAGATTAAATCTAAAAAGGACAAAGTAAGTAATATATTAGGAGAAGACTATAGAGAGTGTATTTCTTTTCATGGTACTCATAGACACAGTAGAAAGATACTTAGAAGTTGACTAAGGAATGGAAATGTATTACATATTTGCAAACAAACATATGAATTATGAATGCTTGTTATGTTTTCCTGATAATAAAAAAATTTTGGTAGGTAACCATGGAAAAGATGAATGTTCTAAAATCAATATTTTTTCCATTTGACTACATGAGATTATGTCAGTGTCAATCCTTTTAAAATATTTTAAACTATTTCCTTTCTTTGTTTGTCTCTTTCTGATATAGTTGGAGATTCAATTTCTGATTTCTTGCTTCTCTGGTTCCTTTCTCACATTTCAACCATGGAGAACCACTGAACTGAAATTTACATACTAAAATTTCAATACGACTGTAGAATAAAATTGTACAAAGGAAACTAAAGTATAATCGAATCTGTGCCACTTGAACCTGCAGTTCCAAGGTGAGGCTTTCATCACAATTCTCTGGCTCTATTTTGTGTTTCAAACTATAGAGTTCAAATATAATTTTCTCAGGAAACAAAACAATTTCAAAGAGGGATCTCAAAAAGGAAACTTCTGATTAGAAAACAAAAAGTACCTCTTCATCCAATTCTTTCATTATCTTGTCTAGTTTTATGTTTGAGGTTCTGTAAAAACAAAAGCAATACAGATTAGAAATATATTTATTTCTTATTGCCCAGTGTTGAATAGTCACATTCCTTATTTTTCCATTTAACTAGAGTTTTGTAACCTTTTTTAGTGCCATGGATCTCTCTGGCAGTCAAGTGAAGCCTATCACTTTTTTTCAAAACAGTATTTTTTTAAAGCACAAAATTTACATATGATTAAAAGAAGCCAATTAGGCTGGGTGCAGTGGCTCATGCCTATAATCCCAGCACTTTGGGAGGTCGAGGCAGGTGGATCACCTGAAGTCAGCAGTTCAAGACCAGCTTGGCCAACATGGTGAAACCCCATCTCTACTAAAAATAAGAAAAAAAAGGCCAGGCGAGGTGGCTCACACCTGTAATCCCAGCACTTTTGAGAAGCTGAGGTGGTGAATCACAAGGTCAGGGGATCAAGACCATCCTGGCAACATGGTAAAACCCTGTCTCTACTAAAAATACAAAAATCAGCTGGGCATGGTGGTGCACACCTGTAGTCCCAGATACTCAGGAGGCTGAGGCAGAAGAATCATTCGAACTTGGGAGGTGGAGGCTGCAGTGAGCCGAGATCGTGCCACTGCACTCCAGCCTAGCAACAGAGTGAGACTCCATCTTGAGGGGAAAAAAAAATTAGCCAGGCGTGGTGGTGGGTGCCTGTAATCCCAGCTACTTGGGAAACTGAGGCAGGAGAGTTGCTAGAACCCAAGAGGCAGAGGTTGCAGTGAGCAGAGATCACACCACTGCACTCCAACCTGGGCAACAGAGTGAGACTTCATCTCAAAAAAAAAAAAAGAAGTCAATTATATTGAAATATAGTAAAAAACTTTAAAAAAATGTATGATTCGGTAGTATTTGTGCTTCCTTATTACTACATTAAATCACAAGATCTAGCAGCAGTAATTCGAAAGTAGTGATGATCACAAATGATATTTAGAGATAGCTGTAACAACTGTAATAAGAAAACAGCTATAATTTCTATTGGTAATAAAAATGAACAACTACTGGTAATAACTGAATTGCTGCCTATGCTCAGAATTGAAACAAGAGCTAAAATTAAGTTATAAGTTAGAAAAAACATTCACCTTTTCTCAACCAAGTTTAAGGACTTCAAATTTTATCCATCAACTCTTTGAGGGAGGTCTATGGATCTCAGGTTAAGGATCCCTAAACCCCCTCATGCAATAGTTGTCACTATACAAAATTTAGCCATTTATCTTTTAATACAAGATAAAATAAATGAAGAGAAAGGCAGCATACATCAAATTAGTTAAGGGACCATTTGGCAACACTCAAAGTGTATTATCTTCATTACAATTTGCTTTCTTTGGTTCAAAATGTAATTCTGAGCTTCAAAACCTATATATGCAACATTTTCACAAGGATGTCTCATCAAATACCTCATTTAGCACTCCAAAATGGAACCTACTCCCTGTTTCACATTCCCACCCCAATACCAATTTGCTTCTCTTCTAGAGTCCCCAAGTAATGACATCACCTAGGAATCATCCTTGACTCATCCTCCCTCACTCCCATTTAGCTGAATAAAGTGCCAAGTGCTGCTAATTAACTAGAGGTTCTTTTTGAAACAGCAAATTTAATATATACTTTTTACTTCTCAGTTTAATTACTTTTTATATTCTTCCATCACACTTAAATTCCAAATTTCTTAGTCAAAAAATAAACAAATAAATAAAATTAAAAAAAATCCTCCCCAACTAGACCTTGACACCCTTCCCATTCTCATCTCAAGCTTTTCCTTCCCTCACATCTTACTGTCCAGTCAAGGTTTCTTACCTCACAGCCTTCACAGATACTCACCTCCTGGACCCTAACACTTCCTTCCATTCTCCTAATAATTTCCACTGAATCTTCTGGTTTTAGCTTAGTTTGGTCTCTGACAAAGTAGTCCAGGCATCTCCTGATGTATTCCTGATAGTCCTGTGTAATTTTATTCTCTCCCCAGTTAACACATACCACACTTCTTGATAACTGTTTTTTCTTGCTAAATTACAGGCTCCTTGTAGAAAGGGGTCATGTCTTGACTTATTCAGTACTATATTGCTGACAAGCACATTATTTGACACTTTAACTGCAATTTTTGTTGAATAAGTGAATGCAACTAAAATGATTTAAATGCAGAAAATTTGATTTAAATCCGTCTGAACTCAATCTATATGTGGTGGTGAACATCTAGACAGTATCTGTTTCTAGCTGCACCATATATTCCAACCAAATTCTTTTAGCTTAATACATTTGGGAAATGGAAAGAAATCAAGTACTATAGCATAGCTTGGGTGGGTAAGAGAAGTAGAGCAGGGAAAGCCAAATTTAAAAAAACAGAAAGCTAAATTTTTGTGAGATGGAAGGTTCAAACAAAGCTACAGTGTATATCTTTCAGACAAAATGTACCATATATTTGAACTCTCACAAAAAGAAATGCAAGTAAATATCACTCCACAATCCCTGGCACTAGGTTTTTATTTTAAAAACTATTTACCAATTCCATACATAAGTTTTAAAAGTTTCATCTCAATTTTATTTCCTTGAGGTGATATATTTTCATATGATTATTAGCCACTTTGGCCATTCTTATTTCTTCCTCAAATTGATCCCCAATCACCACTACTACCAGTTTGTCACTTGCCTTTTAATTTTGTTTAAAATATTATTTTGGATGAAGGGACTTCTCAACATTTATATAAAAGTATCTACCCAGTTCTTCCCCTTATTTGCATATTTTATACTTAGAAATTGTTTCCAAATCCTGTGATCAGTTAATTATTTGCTTATATTCAAATGCTTTTCTAAAAGAAGCTTGGATTATACACTTAAACATATAATCTGTCGGGAATGGTTAAAAGTGAGAATTTTACTTGTTTCACACCAAACCCCCAACCTGCTCTGTCACAAAATTACCAGTAATCCCAATTATATTTGTTGAATACTTTTCATGTTACCTTTGCATTTCAAAAAAATAATTATAAAAAATTATTGCTTAAAACTGATAAGTAATTCAACATTATGGTAGGTTATTTAAATTAATCTTGAGCATAATTCAAAGATTTTTTTCTGTGGGTCTAATGCCAATAACATGCTGAAATCAGACCAACAGAAAAAAAATACTATTGCTCTAGAGAACCACAGTGGAAATTAGAATGGCCACGTCAAAAATTTAGTATATTTTAATCTTCAACAACATTTTACATTTAAAAAAGCACCTTATTTAATGTAAACTGATTTCCCTTTTATTTATTTTTCATTTTGAGACAGACTCTTGCTCTGTCACCCAGGCTGGAGTGCAGTGGCGCGATCTCGGCTCCCTGCAACCTCTGCTTCCCAGCATTAAGCAATTCTCATGCCTCAGCCTCCCAAGCAGCAGGGACGACAAGTGCACACCACCGCACCCAGCTAATTTTTGGCATTTTCAGTAGAGATGAGGTTCACCATGTTGGCCTGGCTCGTCTTGAAATCCGGCCTCAAGTGATCCACCATGCCTAGGCTAATTTGCCCTTTTAGTTAGCTAATTATGTAAGGAGAAAAAAGCAGTAAGTCAGGCAACTAAATGAATCAGCATTACAGTTTTTTAAGAATACAGATTCCCAGGAACAAATGTACTTTAAATATTCCGAATAAAATACACCTATCACTAATGCCAACATAAAATACTACTTCTCAATTCTAGCCCAGACACATCATAAGCGTATTATCAGTAGTAATCTTTATATCCTCATTTTCTACCTACTTTCAAATGTTTGCAGAATGTAAGCTTTCAAATAAGTATTTGCTATATAAAACTTTTAATATTAAAAACTTAAAGTATATCTCACCTGCACTTCTGCTCCATTTCATCTTTTAACTGCATTTCATTATGCAGCTGTTCTTCCAGCTTATAGATTGTTTTTTGCAAACTTTCCTGCTTTAAGAAAAAAACAAAAACTCATTCTACTAAGAATATTTAGAGACATTTAAAATACCAAGCTTATGTTAATATTTTAAACCTTTTTAGAAAATAGTTTAATCTTACCTCTTTTCTATCTCAAATTTTTCATTATTAATTTAACAAGCATTTTCTTAACATGTACTAAATGTAAGGCCATTAGAAATATAAAAATTAAAAACCTTTGATTCCTGTTCTCATGAAGCAAATAGTTACATAGTGAGGCAACGTGAAATTAGAAGAGCAAAAAGAACCTACAATGTCCCAAAGACATACACACAAAATATTACAATACAATGTGGTAAATAATAATAAAATTATCTACAGAGTATTCCAAAGGAGAGAAGAGGTAACTTCTAATTATGCCAGAAATATATAATCTTTGAGTTGAGGCCTAAAAGATAAGAGGAATTAACAATCTGATAAAGCAAAGAAGGTGGTACAAAGAAAGCATTTTAGCTAGAATGAACAATAAGCCCAAAAGTAGAAAAGCAGAAGAAAATATGATACATTTGGGAAATGGAAAGAAATCAAGTACTATAGCATAGCACAGAATGTAACAGGAAAAAACAACTCACATTAAACCTAAGAAGGTAAGTAGGCACAAATTGGAGCTGGGGACTTTAACCTATAAGCATTTTAAATGAGAAATGACATAATACTGGTATCTCAGAAACATCACTACAATAATAAGGTGAATGAAAAGCTTAGAGGGCAGTGAAATTCTAAGAAGAGCAATCAGTTAAAAAGCTATCAAAATAGGCCAGGCACGGTGGCTCATGCCTGTAATCCCAGCACTTTGAGAGGCCAAGGTGGTGGATCACCTGAGGTCAGGAGTTCGAGACCAGCCTGGCCAAATGGCAAAACCCCTTCTCTACTAAAAGTACAAAAATTAGTCAGGCATGGTAGTGGACACCTGTAATTCCAGCTACTCAGGAGGCTGAAGCAGAAGAAGCTTGAACCCAGGAAGCAGAGGTTGCAGTGAGCCGAGATCGTGCACACTATATTCCAGCCTGGGTGACAAGAGTGAGACGCTATCTCAAAAAAAAAAAAAAAAGCTATCAAAACAGTTCAGACAAGAGAATATGGATCTGATAAAAGGCAGAGGCATTAGGAATGAAGAGGAGGTAATGGATAAAGTTATCAATTAGAAAGCATAATGTATGACCAAACCAACTGGAAGGTAGAACAGATATAAAACCATTATGAAAGACAGCCAACACACTGCTAGGGAGGGTACAGGAACAGAAAACAGTGAGTTTAGCTCTGGCTTAGTTTGATATGCCTGCGAAGGTATACAGAAGAAAGAGAAAGAGCTCAGATGAGCAAGGGACATGAATGAGATTACCCACAGAGAAAGAGCAGAGAGCCAAGATCAGAACTTTGGGAAATGTTTAATAATCAAAAATGAGCACAGGAGGAAGATCCCACAAAGAGGATTGAAAAATAAATAAAATTCAAAAATATAGGAGGTAAAAAAGAGGGAAATAATAGGAACATAAAAGAGTTATAAAAGCTTGAAGTTCCAAAGAAGACGAAAGTAGTCAGTGTCAAATACAGCAAAGAAAAAATAAGATATGGGCTGAAAATCATGTATTGTATTTGGCAATTGCAAAGTTGTTCATTAGTATCTCTGCTAAAAGGTTTTCAAGGAAAATTAGTGGATTTTGTACTTAGTTCTAGGTTAAAATAATTAGTATTTCCCCCGTGATATTATTAGAGCAAAAGATAAAGGAAGTAACTACTGACAAATTTATTGCAATCACTACTGAACAAACTCAGCCCAAAGAAAACATGAATCCTTTGAATATTTTTGAAGTCCGAAAGCACTTCTAATTCTACAGTCAAGTAATACAGTGAGAGTTGAGTTACAGCAACTCATTATTACCTAGGTCAAAGATTTTTGAGCCCTTGTTAGCTATA
Organism: Cheracebus regulus; assembly: GCA_963574635.1. NCBI lineage: Eukaryota > Metazoa > Chordata > Mammalia > Primates > Pitheciidae > Cheracebus > Cheracebus regulus. Next base: position 18,256 of record CAUYQU010049316.1, on the reverse strand, counting down.
CATAACTTGCCAAACAGCTCTACTGGGAGTAAAATTTAAGAGAAAGATGAACTTAATAGCGAACAGGTACTCATATAGTACTTTCAACTTTTTCTCACTTTCCCTTTCCACTGCTTGTTCTCTTATATTTAAGAGTAAATATATTACGGAAAAAGAAAAGAATCATTATTAACTTTTTTAAAATGGCTGCTACCTCCTCCTCTCCTCTGTTAAAAATATGTAGGCTTGCGACATTTCTGTGCCAAAAAAAAAAAAAGTGTAGGCTATAGTACACAAACAGTTCAAAGAATGCTCTAGGAATGGACACATAATTATTTTGGATATTTTTCAAAAAAATCCTGTTAACCCAAAGGACCTTCTGAAATGTAGGCAAGATTTTGTTTTACCACTGTCTCAGAACATGACCTATACAAACAACACAAATAACTCAATTAAAATTTCATTTCTAGAGTAATTTACTTCTCAGTAGACAAATTAAAATGATGCTGACCATACTGGTTACTCTCCATTTCCCCCATTCCCTTCTAACCTTGAAAATCCATCATCTGCTCTTCTTTGCCTTAAAATCTACAGAGTGCATTGCCTGTATTACTCTGTAGCCCTATGATTTTAAGGTTGGTTTAAACCCACAGGAGACACCAGAAGAAATCTGAAGGTAAAAAAAAGAAATATTCATTCTCCCTACACCCTTTGTGCTTTACTGTAATTCTTGCAAGGTTCTATGTTCTATATTCTTCTTCTATGATGTCAGGCTTTCTCTGAGCTATGGTAATAAGATTTTCTCTCTTTGCTCCTTCAGTATAGGGTCAATGGCTTTCCACTCCTGTTCATACATGGGTGCTTTAGTACCCTTCATTGTTTCCCTCTACTGATGTCCACAGCATGTTAATCATCCCTTCATTAAACTCTTCATTTAATAAATGCACAAAACACACACACACACACACACACACAGTGGAATATTACTCAGCCTCAAACACGAAGGAGATTCTAATACAAACTACAATGTGGATGAACCTTGAAGACATTATGTTACATAAAATAAGCCAGTCACATAAAGATAAATATTGTATGATTCCACTTATATGAGGTACCTACAATAATCAAATTCATTGAGACAGAAAGTAGAATAGTGGTTACCATGACCTGGAGGGAGGGTGAAATGAGGAGTTACTGTTTAATTGGTATAGACTTTTAGTTTGGGACGATGCAAAGGTTATAGAGATGGATGGCAGTGATGGCTGCACAACTATGTGAAGGTGCTTAATGCCACTGAATTACACAGTTAAAAATGATTAAAACAGTAAATTTCATGTTGTGTATATTTACCACATACATAAAACCCTCTGTTTAAATCTTTTGAATATGAGTCTGTTTGCCTGTTAAGACCCTTAATGATACACTGATATATCATAGTTCCTGATTCCAAAGATTAAAAACGATGACCACTCTAATTTGTGTCGCAATTTGGTTTACTAACTGCCTCCAAATATATTATTCCATTTGATATTTGAGCAAAAAAATCAGAATGGAAAGGAGATGGGAGATAAAAGTGCCATAAAAATCTAGCTAACTACAGCCTCACAAACAATATGTAAGTTTACTATCATACACACAAATATATTATCCACAAAACAATTCTAAAAATTATTTTCTTAATATTAAGAAAATACCTACCAAGCTTTTATCTGCATTGGAGCTAGTTCTGTTATCATTAGGATTTGCTGAAGATAAGTATCTGAGGAAAAGAAAAGTTTCAAAAGAAAACAAGAAACTCTTTAATATCTCATAACAACCAATAACAAATACTACATGCCTATTTTATGTTCAATGTTATAGTAGCTTTGTGTTTAAAAATTAAGTATAGGTTTATATTTTTATAAACATAATTCAAAAATGATACATATATTACATAAAACACCCAGTTAGGTCTAAAAATAGTAGCAGTCTGTAAACATATGACTTAATATTCCTGTAGCAAAACATAAGAATATTCATACCAAGTAGGATAAATAAAAAACAGAAAAAGTCTCAAGTTAATTCAGATTAGGCTTTTTGGTCATAAAAGTAAATTACAAGAGGTTTTCCACCTAACAACTAAAAAACATTCAATTTTTGGAGCTTTTTGTATATAACAATTGGGTGTAAAAAACTGCTGACTTCTGCAGACATATGCACAACCACATCTACTGCACCCAACTATTCTTCAGCAAAGCATAATACTGCCTCTTTGGGTCAAAAAAGTTTTTGCCTAAGTGGGTAAAATTACAGAACCAAAGTTTAGGTGATGTCCTGCTAATCTTTTGGGACTCCCAGCCTTGTAGAGTTCTTTAAATTCAGTGTAAACTTGGAATTGTATATAAACAAAGCTATTAGTGAACTAATTTAGAGACTTTTTTAGATGTCTCACAAGATTCTCAAACAACCTAAATGGATCATATATGTAAACAATTTTCTAAGCCATCAAATGATATAAAGGTAAGGTACTAATGCTGCCAGTGTTGCTACTACCACCACCATGCTACAACTACCACAATCATTACTTCTATCACCACCACTACAGTCAGCACCCTAATTAACGAGTAGAGCTCTCGCAAAAGGAGATAAAATAGCTATACTATACTTCATAGCTATTGGAGGCATGTGTTAATACACCAGATATTAATAAATAGTGTTCCAAAAGAAAAGTTTAAGTAAATTTTAAAATTAAGTGAACAGAAGATAATCAAGTATCCATTAAGTATCAATAAACATACACAGTATAATGGTGCTATAAAAAAAAAACAGCTAGAAATATGCTACTTCCTAGGTTTTCCTTGAATAATTATTCAGATCGAACAGAGATTCAAATAACTATATGACAATAGGGGCTATGTAGCAGGTTTATAGAGGAAACGTCCCATATAACAAATGACAAATTCTAGATGTAGTGCAATTTAATTCTATTGACTATTAAGTATCTCAAAATTTAATGTGAGATTCTGCTTATGCAATATAAATAAGGCATATAGCAATGCCAGTGAAATCTAAATTAGATGAGACTGTTTCATCTCTAAGATATTTTCTTAGCTTAACATGCTATGTAACTGAGACTAACATTTTAGTCTTCTGCAAAATTAGTAATGTAAGGTTGAACACAGTGAGGGAAATGTAAGGACATCACTTGTATACATCCATTAATTCTTCCACCTTCTGTCTTTTTGTTATCAAGGTCCTTTTCTATCAAGGTCCTTTTGCATAGTATATTGGTGCTTTTACACAGAATCTGTCATTTAGGCAACTTTTTATGAAATAGGAGTTATATTAGGAATATAGCTTAGGCTATTTTAAAAATCATGTTTAATTCAGTTACAATTAAGCAATAATGATTTCTGCCCTTGGTATTAAAAGTGTATTTGGATTTTAGGGATAAGAATTTAAGAGGTTTTCTATTTTATATCTGTATATTCAAGATTATACTTACATATTATAATACGGCTAATCAATATTTGGCCGGGGCCAGATGCAGTGGCTCACACCTATAATCCCAGCACTTTGGGAGGCCAAGGTGAGTGGATCACTTGAGGCCAGGAGTTCGGGACCAGCCTGGCCAACAGTCTGGCCAACATGCTGAAACCCCATCTCTAATAAAAATACAAAGATTAGCCAGGCGTGGTGATGCGCACCTGTAATCTCAGCTACTTAGAGGCTGAGCCACAAGAATCACCTGAACCCAGGAGGAGAAGACTGCAGTAAGCAGAGATCACACCACTGCACTCCAGCCTCAGCAACAGAGAGAGACTCCGTCTTTAAAAAAAAAAAAATACACACACACACACACACACACACACACACACACACACAGTTGTTGGTTCTTTCTTTATTAAGAGCAACCATACTTTGCCTGCTCATATAGTAAGTGACTACTTTAAAAACACTACATATATTTGCCAATAAGGCTGTGACAATTCAGAACACAGTATAATTTCTACTTTTAAGAAACTTAAAAAATTAGTTTGGGCCATAAAACATGAATACAAAGAAAAACTAGAGAACATAATCAAGTGCATGATAATATAGGAGAAACAGTATAATAAATGTCTAACTCAAGATTACCCTTTGTACAGAGAAACCTAAATAAAGTGATTAAATGCTAGATTCTACTCCAGAAAATACAAAAACATTGGGGGTTGTTTATATCAACAACTTGAGTGTTTCAGAAATCAAGTCAAAGAATAATTGATAAAAATACAAAAAGTTAAAGAATACTTCAGCAAAAACCACCCTGAAGCTCTTCTGTGTATATGTATGTTAATATAAAATAGTTAAGTATACTCATGGAGTGTTAATGAAGGGGAACAAAAAGGTAAGTGCCAGCTACCTTGTTGATGATGCAACAAAAAGTATTAAGTACTGTCTTATAGTGGATTACCAGAGAAGTTTCAAAAAGCCAGACTCAATTTTCTTTTTAGAAGTTTTCTAAGCTTAACCTGAATGGCTCTTATACTAAAATGACAAGACCCTTCAGTTTAAAATAAGATTAGTCATAGTAACCTCAAATTTAATAATTTATTCCAAGCAAATCAGTTATCTGATACCATTCCAAATTTGATTTGATTAGAAGTACATATTTTTGAGGTAATTAAAAGTAGATTTAACCCTCCCAGTAAGTGTTATCATATGGTTCAATGCATTATACTGGTATAGTACTTTGTTTAGATTATTTCTTTGAGATGGAGTCTCACTCTGTTGTCCAGGCTAGAGTGCAGTGGCATGATCATGGCTCACTGCAACCTCCACAGCCCCTGGGTTCAAGCAATTCTCCTGCCTCAGTCTCCCAAGTAGCTGAGATTACAGGCATGTGCCACCATGCCCAGCTAATTTTTGTATTTTTTGTAAAGATGGGGTTTCACCACACTGGCCAGGCAGGTCACGAACTCTTGACCTCAAGTGACCTGCCTGCCTCAGCCTCCCAAACGGTTGGGATTACAGGTGTGAGCCACCATGCCCAGCAAAGATTTTTACTATGTAGTTCTTATCAACCTATATTGTACAATTTATCCATTTCTCACCAAGATGGGAGCATCTCAAGAGAAGGTACTGTATCTTACTCATCCTTCTCCATGCAATTTGGTGCTTAGTACATACCTGACAAACAATAAGTTATCAAAGATATCTGTGGAATAAATGAATGCTCAGCTCACTAAAATAATGTTAGATGTTTAATTTAAATCTCAAGTACATTAGAGTAAAGGTAACATGAACTCACACTAATGGTAGTAATAGTTAACACTGAGTGCTTATACCATGCAAAGCACTGTTCTAAGTGCTGTACTGTTTTAATTTACTTAACTCTTACAACAAGCCTATAAGTAGGCAAGTAGTATTATTTTTATTATCATCATCCCTATTTTTGAGGAAATGGAGGCATAAACAGCCAAAGTTATTTGTCTAAGGTCACAGTAGAGGGAGGTAACATGTTAAAACACATAGTCAGTACATGAGTTTGGGGAGGATCACTTAATTTTTAAAGAGCTAAAAATTGATAGCATCAATATGGTGATAATAATGCTAAAAAAGTCTACATGTTGGCCAGTGGCGGTGGCTCACGCCTGAAGTCACAGCACTTTGGAAGGCCGGGGCAGGCAGATCACGAGGTCAGGAGTTTGAGATCAGCCTGGTCAACAGGGTGAAACCCCATTTCTACTAAAAATACAAAAATTAGCCAGGTGAGGTGGCAGGAACCTATAATCCCAGCTGCTTCGGAGGCTGAGGAAGGAGAATTGCTTGAACTCAGGAGGTGGAGGTTGCAGTGAACAAAGATCATGCCACTACACTCCAGTCTGGGTGACAAAGCAAGACTCTGTCACAGGGAGAAAAAAAAAAAAAGGCTACGCATTGTTTCAAAATGTATGATAAACTGTAAGTCTACAGATCAAAGTATCAGTATTTATAGCATCTTTTGACCCATTAATTGTTGTAACTTGAGGATATACAATATAACATTTAGCAAAAAATTTTTGAAAACCAATGTCATGAACATGGATAAGTCCAAAACAAATTAAATATGAAATACTGAAAATATGCATCACTGAAAACTTACATAATAAGGTATATCTTTATATACCATTAAATCTACTTTAAAAATGATTTTTAGATATTTCTAAGATCAAAATAAGCATTTACTCCTACAATCACTGTTTGGCATACTTACCTACGACTGCTATAATATGTAAATCCTACAAAAGGTAGTTGATTGCCGACAAAAGCTTTAGGAATAGGGAATGTTTCTTCTTCTCCTTTATCTTCTTCCAAGTCATCAAAATTACTAGTATCAATGTCACTACTTAAATCAGGTACAACTGGTGCTACAGCTAAAAACAAAAACAAAATTAGTTATTCATTTCAAACTTAAAATACAAGTGAAGCAGATTCCATACCAGCTACCGATGGCTTCTCTCTTATAAAAGCTTGCAAACCACAAATTCCACCTGGGTTGAATCCTATTATATACTAAGCTTTACCAGGATTTTAAAAATCAACTGATAATTGATCATTATGTAATTTTATGAAACAATTATCTTCAAAGTCACCTATAATTATCTATACCTTGGGTTTAACTTGAATATTACAAATCAAGTATTACTAAGGTTTGTTTTAGAATGTACCAAGGTATAAAATACACAAAAGCATTTGGGACTACAGAAAAGACTTTCAGAAACTAAAGCATAACAAACCATACTTGAAAAAGTTGTTTAGTTTTAAACATAGTATTTTTTTTATTAATTTGCTTTATAGTAAACCAGAACTTAAGGTTACTTCTTAGCTTCCTGGACATAATAATTTGGTACTGAAATATTTTTACTCACTCAGAATCTGGATGATCAATACTCCTCTCTCCAATCCCAATATCTCCATAAGGTTAAGCCACAGGAGCAATAGATTTGGAATTGTATTTTCAGACTAGCTACCTCTAGAATCAAGTGACTAAGACAAATGCAATGAGGTATTTATGATATCACTGTTAATAAAAAAGGGCAGCAATACAAAAAATGGACATAACATCTTCCAGAATTATAAATTTGATGTGGACCAAGTCTTACATATACTTAATAATATAAAACCATATGTGACAATGTTTAAATATTTATAATATAGGAGAAAATATCATATATAACTAACAATACTGACATCTATTTTTGGAGCTTGAACGTTACAAGGGATATATCTAAGAATAAATTCTAAAATAAAATTTTAAGAAAATTTAGTTTTTAGCTTAAAGATACTGCAGTATAATAAAACATCCCTGAATTACGATCATCAAAATATTAAAAAATTATTTTAGGTACAATAATCTCATGTTCTTTTAGAGAAAATGAATCACTTTTCTTTTCCATCATCTGGGTATTTCAGGCAAGAAATACCTATTGTTGTGCCATCTGAGACACAGTAAACTAATATTCAGGGAATGAAACAACACATTTAGCCCACTGAAGCTGTAATACTAACAAACAGTAACACAAGAATGAGATTAGGGCTTTTCCACCATTTACTTTCCTTAATGGCCAAGAGAACTGCCTGACTAGACAATGCTAGCTTTCTGATTACTTTCTTATTTGTAAAATGAGGGGAAAACACCAAATGGTTGCTGCCTGTTGGGAAATACATAAGTTAATTATGGTCTTGGCAAAAATTTTATGTTAAAAGAGTGATCTCAATCAAAGACACCTTTGCCTGTTGGAGAGCGTTCAGCAATGTCTGGGTACATATTTTCATTGTCATTAATGGGGAAAAAAAGGTGTTACTGGCATATAATGAGTGGAGTCATGGGATGCCACTAAACATCCTTAATGTTTAGAATAATCCCCACAAAAAGCATTACCTGGTCAACTGCTGGGGCTCAGAAAACCTGTTTTAAAATTATATCATAAAGATTTTAAAGAGAAGCAGAATAAGTGTGCTACATTTTCTCTTGCTGCTTCTGATGGATCTACTCTTTTTATAAATGACACTATTTCACAGCAGTTCTAAAATGACAGTCTTATCTGTTTAAATTTTGAGATACAAGTGGGAAAAATATTGGAAGAGTTATAAAAGTAATTATTTTTGCTTCTAAATTAAGATGCTTAGGCTTTACATAATGCCATATAATCACTTCAGAACTAATAAGGATAAAGATAACTTTACTGAATAAACATCAGTATATATTATATTTAATTTGTTTTAAAATTTTGCTTTCATTAAATAACTGTTAATCCAGGAATCATATTCCACAAAAAAGAATCCAGCAGCTGTTGCCAAAATGGCAGAGTAGAGAACTCAAAGAAATCATACCTACACTGAAGCAACCACTGAGCTGGCAAAAACTACCAGAGCAACTTTCTGAGAACTCTGGAATCTAATAAAAAACTAATAACGAACAGGGAGTGTTTAATAAGAAAGAGGCTACAAAAATTTGGCATTTAAGGAAATCTCTGTCACTGGCTGAGATAATGAAATGGAGATTTCAGTGAATACACATGACAAGAAATACAGACTGTGCAAAAACAGTTTGGAAAAGGCACTAAACAAATGAATGACTGCAGCCCACAACAAGCAACAACAGCAAGCCCTGGGGGAAAGAGGAAGAATCTGATTTCCAGAATTACAACATTGTAATATCCAAAATGTCTCTCTTAGAAGGATGTAGCTGCTTTAAAACAATGTCCAGTTTACAACAAAAAATTACAAAGCATGTGAAGAAATAAGAAAGTATAGGCCACTCACAGGGAATATAGAAAATTATAGAAACCACCACCGAGGAAACCAAGACATTAGACTTACTCAACAAAATCTTAAAATAAACTCTCTTAAATATGTTCAAAAAGTGAATGATCATTATGGACAAAGTACCAGGAAGATGATGTTTTAATAAAGAAAAAAATATCATGAAAGAGATCAAAAATAGAACCAAATATAAATTCTAGCACTGAAAAGTACAATAGCTGAAGTTAAAATTTGACTAGAAAGCTTCAACAGCAGACCTGAATAGGCAGAGGAAAAAAATCAGTGAACTTGAAGATAGGACAACTGAAATTATCAAGTGTGAGGAACAGAAAGAAAAAGAATGAAAAAGTAAACAGAGACTAAGGAAACTGTGGGACACCATCAATCAGACCAGCACATAACATTATGAGAGTTTCAGAAGGAGAGAAAGGGGCAGAAAGACTATTTGAAGAAATAATGGCCAAGCCTTTCCAAATCTGATAAAATATATAAATCTACACATCCAAGAAGATGAATACCAGCTATGAAAAACTCTAAGAACTCCACATGAAGACACATCATAATCACATGCCATAATCAAACTGTCTTAACTCAAAGCCACATGAAGAAAAAAAAGGAATATCAGTAAAGGTAACTGTAAATAAAAGCAGGTTTTTGTATGCTACTCAAAGTAAACTGACATCAATTCAACCTAGATTGTTATCAATTTAGGATGTTAGGTGTAACTTCATGTTAACTCATAAGAAAATGACTTAAAAAAATACAGAAAAGGAAAAGAAAAAGGAATTAAATTAGCATACTGGGGGGAGAAAAGACTAAACGCAAAAGAAAGCAATTATGTATTCGCTGAGGACCAAAAAGAAAATATATGACATATAGAAAACAAATGGGAAGATGACAGAAGTCTTTTCTTATCAGTATTCACCTTTACATTTAAATGGATTAAATTCACCAATCAAAAGGCTGAGATGGGCAGTATACAATAAAAAATGATTCAACTATATGCTGTCTATAGAGACTCATCTTAGATCCACAGACATAGGCTAAAAGGTTACTTGAAGCTGGGCATGGTGGCTCACGCCTGCAATCCCAGCACTTTGGGAGGCTGAGGCAGGTGGATCATGAGGTCAAGAGATCGAGATCATCCTGGCCAACATGGTGAAACCTCATCTCCACTAAAAATACAAAAATTAGCCAGGCGTGGTGGCATGCACCTGTCATCCCAGCTACTTGGGAGGCTGAGGCAGAAGAATCGCTTGAACCCAGGAGGTGGAGGTCGCAGTGAGCCAAGATTGCACCACTGCACTCCAGCCTGGTGACAGAACAAGACTCCGTCTCAAAAAAAAAAAAAAATGTTACTTGACCTGCATCCACAGGTTAAAAGTAACAGAGAGAAAAAGATATTCCATGCAAAAGGGAGCTAAAGTGGCTATATTAACATCAGACAAATAGAATTTAAATAAAAAACTGTCACAAGGCAAAGGACACTGCATATTAATTACATTGATAAAAGGCTCTATCCATTAAGAAAATATGATTATAAAAATGTATGCATCTAACACAGCCCCAAAATTTAAGCAAAATGAATGCAAGGAGAAACAGTTCTAAAATAATAGTTTGATATGGTTTGATAGCTTGTCCCTACAAATGTCATGTTGAAAAGTAATCCCCAATGTTGGAGGTGGGGCCTGACAGGATGTGACTGGATCACAAAACAGGATCTCTCAGGAATGGTTTAGCACTATCCCGCTGGTACTGTCCTCAAGACAGAAAATGAGTTATTACCAGATCTAGTTGTTTAAAAACATGCGTGGCATCTTCCCCCCTCACTCTCTCTCTTGCTCCTGCTCTCACTATGTGAGGTGTCGGTTCTCGCTTTGACTTCTGCAATGAGTAAAAGCTCCCTGAGGTCTCTCCAGAAGCTGAGAAGATGCCAGCACTATGCTTGTACAGCCTGTAGAACCATGGGCCAGTTAAAACTCTTTTCTTTATAAATTACCAGTCTCAGGTAATCCTTTATAGCAATGCAAAAATGGCTTAACACAAGTTGGTGTCTTCAATAACCCACTTTCAATAATGGATAGAACATATAAATAGAAGATCAATAAGAAAACAGATGATCTGAACAACTTCACAAACCAACTAGATATTACAAGTATGTATAGAACACTCAACAACAACAGAATACACATTCTTCTCAAGGGTACATGAGCCATTCTCCAAGAGAGATTTTATGTTGAGGCAAATAACAAGTCTTTAAAAATTTTTTAAACATTGAAATCATATACAGTGTCTTCTCTAACAACAAGGGAATGAACCAAGAAGTCAATAATAGGAAGAAAATTGAAAGTTTCACAAATACATGGATATTAAACAAAACACTCTTAAATCACCAGTGAGTGAAAAAAACAATTAAAGGAAGACTAAACATTTTGAAACAAATAAAAATGGGAAGACTAAACACTCTTGAGACAAATGAAAATGAAAACAACATACTAAAACATATGGGACTCAATGAAAGGAGTGCTCAGGTAGAAATTTTACCCATAAATGTCTATTATACTAAAAATCAAAGATCTCAAACCAATAACCCAATTTGACACTATAAGAACTATAAAAAGAAAAGCAAATTAAACCAAGAGCTAGCAAAAGGAAAGAAAGAATACAGATTGGAGTGCATGTAAATAAAATTGAGAATAGAAAATCAATAATGCAAATTAAAAAAACTAAAAATTGGTTCCTTAAAAAGATGAACAAAACTGACAAACCTATTACTGAACTAACAGGGGGAAAAAAAACCCAGAAGACACAAACAACTAAAATAAAAAATGAGAAAGTAGGGGTATAAATACCAACTATACAGAAGTAAAAATGAAATACACTGCCTAATTGTACAGTGACAATTTTTTTTTTTTTTTTTTTTTTTTGAGACAGAGTCTCACTCAGCCTCTAGAGTAGCTGGGAGAACAGGCGTACACCACTCCCTACTAGCTTTTTTTTTTTTTTTTTTTCAAAGAGACAAGGTTTTGCCATGCTGGCCAGGCTGGTCTCAAACTCCTGGCCTCAAGTGAGACGCCTACCTCGGCCTTCCAAAGTGTTGGGATTACAGGTGTGAGCCACCATGCCCGGCCTACAGTAACAAATTAGATAACTTAGATCAAATAGAGAAATTCCTAGAAAACACAGACTGCCAAATTTATTTTAAAAGAAATAAAGAATCAAAACAGGGACAGTCATAGTGACTCAGCCCTGTAACTCCAGCACTTTGGAAGGCCAAGGGAGGGTGGCTTGAGACCAGGAGTTTGAAACCAGTCTGGGCAACACAGCAAGACCCCATCTCTACACAAAATAAAAAGAAAATTAGCCAGGTATGGTGACACATAGCTGTGGTCCTAGCTACTCGAGAGGCTGAAGCTGGAGGATCCCTTGAGTCTAAGAGTTCAACAATACAGTGAGCTAAGATTGTGGCACTGCATTCCAGCCTCAGCAACAGAGCAAGATCTTGTCTCTATTAAAAAAATAAAATAAAATGAAGGAAAAAAACCCCACATGATCATTTCAGTTGTCACACAAAAAGCATTTGACAAACACAACACCCTTTAATGATTGAAAACACCTGGCCAACAAGGAATAGAGAGGAACTTTCTTAATATGATAAATGGCATTAATGAAAATCCCTCAGCTAACATCATACTCAGTGGTGAATGACTAAAAGCTTCCCCCTATAATCAGGAACAGACAAGGTACCTACTTTTGCCACTGCTATTCAACACTGTATTGGAAGCTCTAGACTGAGTGATTAGGCAAGAATAAGATAAATAAAAGTCATATGGAAAGGAAAAAGTAAAACCATCTCTATTTGTAGATGACATGATCCTATCATAGAAAATCCTAAAGAAGTCACAAAAGAATATATTAGAGGTAACAGACAAATTCAACAAAACTGCAGGTTACAAGATCAGAAATAAAAGTTGTATTTCTATAAACTAGCAATAAACAATATGAAAAGAAAATTAAAGGAACAATTCCATTTAAAATAACATCAAAAAGAAATACCTAGGAATAAATTTAAACAAGGAGGTATAAGACTTATGCACAAAAATCTTAAAAAGATTGCTGAAATTAAAGAAGGCTTAAATAAATGGGGAGACATCCTGTGTTCATGTACTAGAAAAGTTAATATTGTTAAGATGGTAACGTTACCCAAAGTAATTTAAAGATTCAGTGCAATCTCTACCAAAATCTCAATGTCCTTTTTGGCAAAGATGTAAAAAACCATTCTAAAAGTCACATGAAATCTCAAGAGATCCCAAATAGTCAAAACAATTTTGAAAAAGAACGAAGTTGAAAGACTCACATTTTCAGATTTCAAAACTTACTACAAAGCTACCACAGTCATAACAGTGTGGTATCAACATAAAGACAAACATATACAGATCAATGGAATACAACAAAGAATCCGCAAATAAACCCTCAGGTATACGGTCTAATGATTGACAAAAGGGGCTACCACCTTTCAATGCAGGGAAAGGAGAGTCCTTTCAACACATAGTGTTGGGCAAACTGGATATCCATATACAAATAAAGTAAATTGGACCCTTACAATACACCATATAAAAAAATTAACTCACAATGAGTTAAAGACCTACACATACTAGCTGAAACTATAAAATTTGTAGAAAACATAGGTAAGACATTTAATGACAATGGATTTGGCAATGATTTCTTAAATACAAAACTAAAACTATAAGCAACAAAAGCATAAACCAGATTTCACCAAAATTAAAAATTTTGTGCATGAAAGCACTATTAACAAAGTGTAGAGAATAGGAAAAAATATCTGGTAAGAGATTAATATCTAAAATTTTTAAAGAACTACAACTCAACAGCAACAACAACAAAAAAACAAACCACCAAATTTTAAAATGGGCAAAGGACTTGAATAGAAATTTTTCAAAAGGAGATATATGAATGGCAAATAAGCACATGACAAGATGTTTACCATTCTTAGTCATTAGGGAAATGCAAATGAAAACCACAATGAGGTACCACTTCACAACCATTAGGATGACTACTATTTAAAACACACACACACACACACACACACACACACACACACACGAGAGAGAGAGAGAGAGAGAGAGAGAGAGAGAGAGAGAGAGAGAAGAACAAATGTTGGAGATGTGGAGAAAGTGGACCCATGTCCACTGCTGTTGGGAATGTGAAATGGTGCAAATGAAATGGATATTATTACGGTGTTTCTTCAAAAAAATTACATATGGCTGAGTGTAGTGGTTCACATCTGCAATCCCTGCACTTTGGGAGGCTGAGGCAGGAGGATCTCTTGAGCCCTGGAGGTTAAGACGAGCCTGGTCAACACAGCAAGGCCCTGTCTCTACAAAACTAACTAATTATCATATGACTTATCCATTCCACTTATAGGTATATACCCAAATGAAAGGAAAACAGGGATATTACAGAAATATCCATTTATAAAACATTCATATGGATATAAAATATCCATAATATAATACGGAAAGCAGATATTTGTATACTACTGTTTGTTATTCACAACAGCTAAAAGGGAGAACAATCTTAAGTGTCTAGTAATGGATAAATGGATAAACAAAATATAGTAGATCCATACAATGGAATATTATGATACATGCTATGACATGAATGAACCTTAAAGACACTGTGCTAAGTGAAATAAACCAGTCACAAAAAGCCAAATATTACAGTAATTTAAATGAAACACCCTGAGTAGTCTAATTCATAGAGATAGAAAGTAGAAGACTGATTACTATGAGTTGAGGGAAGAGAGAAATGGAGAGTTTTTCTGTTTGTTTTCTGTTTTTGAGACAGAGTCTTGCTCTATCACCAGGCGGGAGTGTAGTGGTGCGATCTCGGCTCACTGCAACCTCTGCGTCCTGGATTCTAGCGATTCTTCTGCCTCACCCTCATGAGTAGATGGGACTACAAGTAGGCACTGCCACATCTGGCTAGTTTTTGTATTTTTAGTAGAGGTGGGGTTTCACCATATTGGCCAGGCTGGTCTCAAACTCCTGACCTTGTGATCTGCCCGCCTTGGCCTCCCAAAGTGCTGGGATTACAAACATGAGCCACTGAGCCCAGCTGAGAGTTATTGTTTAACTAAAAGAGTTTTAGTTTAGGATGACGGAAAAGCTCTGGACACAGATAGTAGTGGTAACGGTTTTAAGACAATGTGAATGTACTTAATGCCACTGAACTGTACAGTTAAAAACATCTAACATGGAGAATTTTATCTTATGCATACTTTACCACAATATAAAGAGATAATTTATTTTTTTTAATCCATTATAATGTTGAGAAAGTCTAAACTCCTAGGTAAAAGAGCCCTGAAACTTGCTAGGCCCTAAGTTCTTTATTTACAAAGCCCACACTGATCATCTCTCCCATAAGAATATAAAATTCAAACAGAGAGGGTACTAGTCTTGATTAACTCACAGAATCTAGAATAATATATGTGTGTGTATACAATGAGTTTTGAGCCAGCATAAGTATTATGACCGTTAGCATCTTGTGCATTCCCCACAAGCTATCAGTGGATTAAGTAATGCCAATATCTTATTTCAGATGAGATAATAATATATAGCAAAGTGTTTTGCAGGTTACCACATATTTAATGTAGTATTATTAATTTTTCTAGAGAAACAGTTATTGTCCTGTTGCCCAGGCTGGAATGCAGTAGCACGATCATAGCTTACTGCAGCCTTGAACTCCTGGGCTCAAGTGATTCTTCTACCTCAGCCTCCTGAGTAGTTGAAACACAGGTGCGTGCCATCACACCTGGCTAATTTTTTAATTTTTTGTAGAGATGGGGTTTTGCTACATTACCCAGGCTGGTCTCAAACTCCTGGCCTCAAGAGATCCTCCCACCTTGGCCTCCCAAAATGCTGAGATGACAAGTATAAGCCACTGTGCCTGGCCCTATTCATTATTAATTATTATTAATAATATCTTAAATATGTGGTAACTTGCAAAATCCTTTGCCATTTATTTCATTTGAAATTATTAATACTATGTTAAATACTAAATATAACAGTATTAATAACGTATTCTAAATACGTAATAAATGTTATCATTTTCTTTTCCCCCAAATTTAACTGCAAACAATTGCCAATTCCTTCCATTTTTGATCTATACAATATTAAACAGGTGAAGATTTTTAAACTGTACATGGTATTTCAAAGATTAAAGGCTTTGGAGTCAAAAGACTTACATCTGAATCTTGACATTGCTATCTGCTTGCAGTTATGACCTGCAGTAAGTTATTTGGGTCTTTTCATTTCTTTTATCTTTCTTCTATCTTTAATCCTACTCATGTCACTCCTTCAATTTTATCTCAGATTAGTGGAAAAATAGTGTTTCAATCTTACTACTTTGTGCCTCTGAATTAAGGGTGAACAAGACCAGGAAGCTCATGGAAATTCTGCTAAAAATCAAGCTATTTTGTATCCTGCTCCCACACCATCAAGGAACACAAGGTGAAGATTAATTGCCATTCCAATGTGGAGACATTTAAGTGGTAAAAATACCTAAAAAAAAAAAACTATTAGAAAGCAATATTGCCAAAGAAAATGGAAAGTCAAAAAAAAAAAAAAACATTAAAAGGAATTATAACTGTTATATAATTTTTAAAAATTTACCAGGTCAACAAGGTCAGTTCAGTATAAAAGAATTCTTGGTATTTTAGGGGTGGGAAGTAAAGAAGGGGTAGGAAAAGGAGAAGGGAAGAAATGAACAATAAGTTCTACAGACTTCAATTTTTCTCTCTTTGCTTTTTCCAATAAACACAAAGCAGGACTTCTTAGAATTAGGAATAACTACCAAAATGCTTTTAAGTATGTTAAATCTAACTACACTATAATAAAACCGTAGATAACAACCCAGATCTTAAGCAGTTTTATGAAGGAGGTATAGCAATATAATATAATGCCACTGATCTGGACTTCCTAATTCCACAAGACTATGAGCTCCAGAAGTGAGAAAGAAAACTTTTGTTGGTTTGATCACTGCTGTTTTCCCAGTGTCTGAAATTGAACAGTGCTCAACATATAACAGGTGTTCAATAAATAATTGCTGACTAAATTACCTCCTCTTCGAAGTGATCGGTTTTTCAATAGACAAAAGGAAAAATATTCTTATTACTTTTGAGGGTGATTTATTGTATGGTTATTCTATAGTTATTTATGCACTGCTTAACTCTGAAAAGAATTTAAAGCAATACAAAATATTATTTTGTATTTTCTTCAGTCCCCTTCAAAGTTTTATTCAGATTTATAATAATATTTGTATGTCTCCAGCCTTCTTAAACTTTACTAAAGAAAACCTGAATAAAAACACAAAGTTTTTCAATGTAATCATTTCTCACTCCTTGCTCATCTCTTTGTCATGCAACAATCTCACTTGCAGCATGAAGATAATAATTATGTCACATTTAATTCTGAAGAGGAGGAAGTTCCTTATTTCCTAGTGTATAACTGTTAATAAATAAAATTCTCCCAAGGTCCAGCTGCTCTTGCAGCTTCTCAGACAGCTGGTCATTCAATTATGTTCTTTGTTGTATAATTTCTTAATTTCCAAAGAATTTATTTCCCCTTTCTTCTTCTTAGACAATTTTATAGCTTAGCACAATGCAAGTACTGTGCTATAGTACCTGAAGGCAATACAACTATTCTTTTAAAATATTTGATATCTAGAATGCTTCACTAATATTAGCAAACCTACATGACTTATTTCATCAGAATTAACAAGATTTCCATCCCCCTGAAAAGTACTATCCTTCATTGTCTCAACTAGATAGGCGGTCCTTAGGACAAATAACTAATTTGTAACTTTCTACAACTAGGTAGCTGAGTTCATTTCCATTGTTCCTGTTCACTGCTATTGCTATGGCAGCAAGTTAGGGGCTGAGATACATTATCCTTCCTCTGATAAATGAACAAGAAAACAAAATCTTAAGACTTCAGCGGGGGAAAGATGAATTCTTTACCTCCCAAATCCATAAAGATGGTTAGAACCTCTAGTGTCATGATAATTTTGATTCAGCTATGTTGTACAGAGTTTTCTGTGAATCATCTTATAATTCTAACTTTTAAAAAAATAAGAAAATATTCTAAACTGACTGAAAATTAGCTTCTTACACAATATGTTTTGTTTCTGAATTGCAAGCTGCAAAAGCCTGATAGAATCAAGTATATCACAATATCCTATAAACGCATAAATAAAATTAAATTGAATTCTGGCATTTACTAATAACAGAACCCTCTTATATTTTGGGTTTTAATAAAAACAAGAGAATAACTTATCTTCTCATGAAAATGTATATTTTTTTTTTTAAAGAATGAAAGAGAGAAAGGAAGAGGAAGAGATTTTAGAAAAAGAGAGAAAAGGAGAAAGAAAGAAACAGCAAAAGAAAGAAAAAATGAAAGAGAAAGAGGAAGAGATTTTAGAAAAAGAGAGAAAA
>CAUYQU010049315.1:0-39613 GCA_963574635.1 Cheracebus regulus | reverse complement strand
GATGAGTTTGTGTCCTTTGTAGGGACATGGATGAACCTGGAAACCATCATTCTCAGCAAACTGACACAAGAACACAAAATCAAACACCGCATGTTCTCACTCATAGGCGGGTGTTGAACAATGAGAACACATGGACACGGGGAGGGGAGCACTATACGCTGGGGTCTGTTGGGGGGAAATAGGGGAAGGACAGTGGGGGGTGGGGAGTTGGGGAGAGATAGCATGGGGAGAAATGCCAGATATAGGTGATGGGGAGGAAGGCAGCAAATCACATTGCCATGTGTGTACCTATGCAACAATCTTGCATGTTCTTCACATGTACCCCAAAACCTAAAATTCAATTAAAAAAATAAAATTAAAAAAAATATATGTATCTTATCCATCCATCCAAACTTCCACTAGACAAACATGTATGGAGTACCTATGTTGTGTTAGGCACTGTGAATACAAAGATTAAAGAACCTGGGGTAGGAGGAGTCACATGTAAACAAACGCTTATAGAAACCTAGGGAGTGGGCAAGCACTCTGACAGAAACATGTGAGCAATAAGCTAAAGAAGCTGAGAGTAAGGAGTGACCACCCTTCTTCTTAAAAGGTATTGTTCTTTTATCATCGTCACTTAGACGAAATGTGCTATATTCATTTACGCAGTTTTTGTTTTTCTCTTAATGCGATGTAAAAAGCCTTCCTAGTTCTAAAAGCTTCGGAAGCTGAATAACTGGAGAAATGCCAGCCTGGCCTGCTCCAAGCTGTGGCAGACAGTCGGCAGTGTAATCTTGTTTAGCTGGAGCCTCAGAGGATGCTCCAATCTATTCAGAATGTTTTCAGGAGGTGCTGTGCACTCTCTCTCTTTACACCAGATGGCTTAAGAGAGTTCAGGATTCAAAAAGGAAAATTACTACCTCAACTGAAGCCTTTCTCACAGCCATTCACAGGCTATTCTTTGAACTTTGAGCACCTGGGGACTTGTGAAGTCACTCCGGTCAACTCCTACAACTTCCATAGTGAGAGGCTGTATTGGGTAGTGGGAATTAAGGTATAAATATGTTTTCTTTCATCTTTCTAAAGAACATATCTTACCACGTTCCTCTCTTACTCAAAAGCCTTCTAAGGATCTGCATACCTTTCAGGATAAGGTCTAAACTTCTACACGAGGCATTCAAAGCTTCCTATTATTTGACCTCACCCACCTCTGCATCCCCTAAATTCACTGTGCCACCTTGTACTTCATGTTTCAGCCTTACAAAGTTGCCAACCACAGCTTCGCATCTCAGGTTGTTCCTCTTTGTTTTTGCCCAGGCTGTTTGCTTTGGAAGGATGCTTGCCTTCTGCTGTTCTCATCTACCTAATGAGGTTCGACTTGGCCTTCAAGACTGAGGCCAGGTACCATAGCCTCTCTGCTCTCCCCTCAACCCTCACCTTCAGAAGAACTGACTTCTTTGAAACCACATTGTCCTTTCAGTGATTATACCACTTTCACTGCCTTTACTGTTCTGAAATTCGTTTATTTACCCACACGTCTATGTTGTGAATCTGTATGGGCCTAACAGATAAAGGACTTTTAGGTCCTTGTTTTGTATAGTTTTGGGAACTGGTACAGGCTGAGTATATAAGAGAGATACACACAAAAGTATTGTTTCATGAACAAAAAAAAAAGTGAGAGGTTAGGAAAAATAATACTGAGTTCTAGTTCCAGTTCTCTTGGGATCTGTGGGAAGCCAGGATTGCCCTCTAGAGGTCAGGTTCCTTGCTTGGGTAATGAAGGGAGTCATGTTTGTCTCATGGGGAAGTGCTGAAATTCCGATAAGACAGTGAACTAAAGGCATTTAGAAAACTGAGAAGTTTTAAAGAAAATTATATATTGAGATACCCTTTCCAGTAATTTGGCAGATTAGATATTCTGAAAGCTCCTTTCATTACAAAGCAGCTAAAATTCTGAATAAAATACTTTTAAATGCTTGGCTAAGCTTGCAAGTAAGAGAAATCCTCAGAGGCTGAAAATGAAGCAGAAATGCAAACTCAGAAGAAAGCAAGTACTGAGAATAGTAGCAGACTGAAGAGTGATGAGCTAGCGTGTTAGTGTCTAGATTTGATGACTGCATGAATAGGACTGTGTGAGCCCAGTGGTGGGATGAGATCAGAGACACCTGAGCAAAATTAGGACACCGTGAGGCTACACCCCAAACAAAAGGATAAAATACAAACATATTAGCACCTCAGCGATTACCAGGATACATATCTACCCTGACTTTGGCTCAAAGGAAAACAAAAGGACCTGGGGGCTGGGCACAGTGGTTCACACCTATAATCCTAGCACTTTTGAAGGCCGAGGCAGGTGGATCACTTGAGGCCAGAAGTTCAAGACCAGCCTGGCTAACATGGCAAAACCCTGTCGGTACTTAAAAAAAAAAAAAGCTGGGCATGGTGGTGCATGCCTGTAATGCCAGTTACTTGGGTGGCCGAGGCATGAGAATCACTTTAACCTGGGATGGCAACAGAGTGAGACTCTGTCTCAAAAAGAAAAAAAAAAATGGGCCTATTTGAATGTCAAAGAAGTTACACTTGCAAACAGAATTAATAAAACTGAGTAAACTGGGAGAATAAAGAAGGGAGAGTCCACCTGAGTCGTAGAAGAAAGATCTTGGCAATAGGTCTCCAGCACTGTGAGGTCAAGGTGCTCTCCAGCTCTGGCTGCAGGTTGCTAACATAAATGTGCTGTCCTGGTTGGTAAGGGTAACATATGTGATGGGCTCATCTGGCTATCCTAACTCAATGACAGTAATCATTAGGGTCATCTGGGTGGCTAATTTCCCTCCCAGAGTCCAGGCTCACCAAGTCTCTTGCTCATTAAAATATAATTTCTCATAGTGTTTTTCCTATTAGGAGCAATGAGCTAGTTAGCATATTCTGGTATCTTGAGTAGCTACATTTTGCATTGTATATTAATAACACGGTATTATAGCATGTAAGTTTGATCACTCCTGGATACACTGATAAAAATTGGGTTTCAGAGACTATAGATAGAAGACCCAGATCTAGTACCACGACAACCCAAATAGGGTGTATTACCCTTGGAAATCATATGGGAAGTCTACAGCTAGTCTTCCTGAATCCCTTTTTCTTCATTTCTCTGTAAATGCAACTGTGTTCATGTGAACAATGTTATTAAAAAGAGGAGATAGTTGTAGGAGATCAAAAAGATTTTTTTTGGTAGAATGAGAAGACATGCATTAGTAAAACTGTGAAGAGAGGAGCATAGCAAAGGTGGTCACCTGGAGGACTACAATAGAAGGCTTCAAAGCTGCTGGTTGATTATAACCTTCTTAGATCTAAATGAGCTAGATCCTCAGAAGGGTGCAGTACAATGTGTGCCTCATATTTAAACAGTTAAATTTGGTCAGTTAGCCAAATAATCAGTCAAACAAATTATCGGGCATCGTACAGATATATAAAGATGGGGGTTTTGTTGAACTGCTATTTAAGGACATGTTATTAAAATAATACAAAGAAATCTGGTTTCATAAGGGAGGATCTATGCATTAAATATGCAATATTGAGCAGGCTGAGTTCAGCAAAATAATAACCACACTGATACAGAGTATATGCTAAATATACTATGGTTGGTACTGTGTGGAATAAAACAACTCTAATAGATGAGGATGGTATGGGGTATTGTGATATTAGGAAAGACTATGGGCATTGGAGCTAAATGGATCTAGGCTTGAATCATAATCCTATCTATAAATATTTGAGTAACCTTGGTGTAGTTTATTGATGTCTTGCTTTTTTGACTGCAAATTGTGAACAATAATATCTGTTTTCTGACATTGTAAAGACAGAAATAACACAAAAATACTAGAATCACACAGCAAGTGCTCAGTAAATGCTAACTCATTACCTTACCTTCTAGAAAGTTATGACCTTTGAAAGGTAAATAGTCACACATAAAGTAATAAATCAACATTGTAAGGCCACATGTGTTAAATACCAAGTAAGTATTGTGGATGAAAGATATCTGTGTTAAAGAAAAAATATGAAGTCATATAGAATGTACAATCTGAACTAGACCTTGACAGATGGGTAGAAATTAGGAAAGTGGAAAGGAAAGTAGAGGGTATTTCGGTACACAGCATTGAGCCTAGGACCAGAGGGGAGATACACAAGATGTATTTGGAGAAGGGGGAGTATCCCAGTTTGAATAATGTGCAGGTTGGCCTCAAGGAAAACTGGAAGACTGAGGCAGACTGGGAAGGAACGTGGATGCCAACCTAAAGAATTCAGACTTTATACTTGGATAATGTGAAGGCACTGAATGTTTGGGCATCCAGGAGAGACTTTGTGAATACAATAACGTCTATTTGTAAGTCTTAAGTGTTTATGTTGCACCGTTCTGTTTCTACAACCTCCCAACTTTGCCTGCAATGATCTTAATTAATAATTCTAAAGTTCTCTAAAGATACTTCTGCGGTGATTGAGGCTGTAATATAAAATCTAGGATTTAACTGCTAAGATCTGTATGAGTTCTTTGTAAAACTTTCTTTTCCTTATCTTCTCTGGAGTAAATCTTAGAATTAATTACACATCTAAGATTACATATAACATCCTTGGTAAATGAAATCAAACAGATAAATTAAAAAATTTTCTACCCACAACATATCAACTATAGACCAACTAGTTTGATTTAAAAATATTTGGAGTACTTTCTTATTCACATATCAAACATGATAAGCTAATAACCACGTTTCACCCCAATTTGTTTGTGTCTAAATTTCTCAAGAAAATAATAAGCAATTTTATGTTTGCTTCTTTGTGTGACTGATTATTTGGCTAACTGACCCAATAATTTGTTTGACTGATTATTTGGCTAACTGACCAAATTTAACTATTTAAATATGAGGCACACATTGTACTGCACCCTTTTGAGGAGCTAGCTCATTTAGATCATATATATTCTCACTTTTCATGATAATACCTTCTAATCATCATTTTATTTCCAAAGCAAAAACAAAACAAAACAAAACAAACAAACAAAAACATAGGATTACTCCTTTTTTTTTCTTTTATTGCATAATGTTTTGGATGACAATTTATGTTTTAAGTTTTATATACTATCCATATGGCAAGAATTTGCTTTTGCTCCCTGTTGCATTTTAAATTTTTAAAGAGAAGTTAATTATAAAAGGAATCTTTTTTGATAATTATAACAGGAATAATTTTAGCACTAGTATTAAACTAAATAAAAGTAAAAAAGTAAACTATTGTACAAAGGTATTTTTCATAGTTGTGTCATTTGTTCTCAAGCTCTAATCACTGGTGAAATAATGTCTGAAACCATTATGAAGCTGGGGCATTAGAAAAACTAATATTTAAAAATAGGATTAGAGAAAAAAAACTGCATATTCTTCCTAAAGACAAAGTACATTTTAGGAAAGATTTTTTAAAATATCTTTTGAGTTGGAGCATTATGGTATTATGAAACTCCAATTACTAAATGTTCAAACCCTCAACAATTAGTGTGATATGGGGAAAATGGCTTGAATTAAAGTGAAATATTTGGGTTCAAGTTTTTCAGGTTTTTCTCTTAACTCTGTTTTGGATACATCCATCTTCTTGTAGAAAAAAAACCTTAGACTGAGGCCTGTTTTGTAATCCTGACTTCAATATTTACCCCTGAGTGTCCTTGAAAACAACAGCCTCTCTGAACAGATTTCTATACTGCATGACTAAGAGAGGGGTGACAAAGGCAAACCAGAAATTGCCACGATCCCTTCCAGCTCTGGCATTACAATGCTTGCTTAATGAACATCAGAAGTGGGGCATTCCCATTTCTAAAACTGCAATTCCACTTGATGATTCAGTAAATATTTAATACTCACCTTTAAGAAAGTGGAGAGGACAAGAAGTGGCTCTATTGTTAGTTAGGTCCTCTCCAACTTGGTCTCCCTTCAACTTTTAACATTATAAACGTTCCTCTCTCTATTTCCATAATTGAAATTTTGGGAAATGTTCTATGTATCTGTTGCCCAATATGGTAGCTACTTGTCATATGTGTTACGAAGCACCTGAAGTGTGGCTGGTATGACTGAGAAACTTAACTCTCCTCTTTCTCCTTTCCTCTAGCTCTTCCTTGGAGGGCTCCTTTGTGTCTCTAGATCTTAGTTTAAATTGTGCTTTGTGACCAGCACAATTTAAACACAATTAGTGTTTAATTTAAACACAATTTAGTTCCATCTAAACTTATCCCCTACTCCGTCACTCTTTTAAAATCACGCCTCTTGTAAGGATACTTATCTTACAGTCAATTAATCGTGTTTGTTTGCATGTTGCCCGTCTCCCACTACAATGCAATCTCTATGAGAACCACAACCCCCTTGGCCTCTAGCATCTAGTCTAGTGCCTGGTACCGATTAGGGTCTTGATATTTTTTGAATAAATTAATAAATGGGTGGTCTTGTCCTTTGCTATATTGGCAATCCACTAATTCATATCTCCAGCCCAGATCTGTCTTCTCTACTCCAAATTTCTATTCAACTGCTCCAGAATGAAATCATTTTTTTTCCCCCAGAATCTTTTTTTCTCCCTTTTGTTTCTTATCTGGGTTAATGGTGTCTGCCCAGTCTTGCAAATCGGAAACTTCTGCATTTTTTTCTCTATTGCTCATCTAGTACTTCCAACAAATGCAGTCAGCTGTAACTCAGAAATGCCTCTCACATCATCTTAGCATGGGTGCCTTAGTTCGGGCCCATGGCATCTATGCCATGGATTCCTAACTAGGCTTCTCCTAACAATATGAAGTAACTATTAACTTGGGATCCATGGACTTTTTCAATTTCCACTCCCAATATATTCCTTCTGGCACTATACCCATCAGTTAGGCATAAATGTGGCCCTTACAGCCAGACTCTCCTGTGCCATTTGTGTGTTCTTCCTCTGTTTGGAATGCCCATCCCCAGATGAACCAGTTTATCCTTCAACAATTCCACAGGCACATTTAACAAACTCCTGGGTGGTGTTTCCAGAGCATTTTATTTGGGGGCATTATAGCACTATCACTTAAAAATAGATATATGTATTATTCCTTCACCAACTGGGAATTCATTATGCACAAGAAATATATCTATTCAATTTTCTGAAGAATGATTTATTCCTCTGTAGTAGTTAAGTACCTGGCTTTGGTTTCAGACACACATCTGATTAAAACCGAGATTTGTCATTTATTAGCTACAAGACTTTGGTCAGTTTACTTCATCTTGTTGAATGTCAGTTTTCACATCCCAAAATGAGAATAATAGTGGTACTTGTGATTTTTATGAGGATTAAATGGGATAATGAATGCAAATGCCTGAACTATATTAATAAGATGTTGGAAGCTTTCAATGGTCATTTAAATATTTATTAGGTATACACCATTTGCTGAGTATTATGTCATAGATGAAGATTATTATGACCGACTTTGTCCTCATAGAATTTCTAATCTAGTGGAAGAAATAAGACATAAATATAGATAAATAGATAGATAACTGATACAAAACATAAGTAATAAAAGGGATACATAAGAAGTGTTATGAGGGCCTGGGATAGACAGAAATAATTTCTGGATGGGGGTCTATGGAAGGTTTGCTGAAGGAGATAACACTTAAATTACACAGAAAAACATGGCCAGAATTACTTGCTTTATTAATTACTTCTCTCAGCATAGCAGGTGCTTTGCAAGGACAGATGTAGGTTTTATGGAGTCTGGAGGTTTTATAATCTAGAGTTCCTTTTCCTTTTTTTAAAAAAAGCATAAAATATTATATCAATAACATGAATTTCTTATTTACCCAGAATGCTAGTGCCTGACATCTAAAATGTGCTTACTGTATGTAAATTCCCTTTTCCCCTGCCTTTGTGTCTACAGTACCTAGCAAAGTGTCTGGCACAAGGTGCAAGAGCTTGAAAAGGTCCATGTAATTGAAAGGCCTAGGGTTTCAAGGTAAATCCACTTCTGGTGCTGTGCTTGGTGCTGGAAATATAACTATAAATACAACTTAGTTCCTGACTTCATGGGCTCTTATCCGATGGGGATTGGGAGGTAAGTAAAAATAACTAATCATAATAACATTCATTCATCCATAACATTTGTGGTAAGTTTTATAATAGGTAGAAGAGCACTGATTTGTTATAGAGAGAAGGGGAGTGAGACGATGTTTAATGGATAAGGAAAACATAAATGAAGGAAGTGAGGGAATATGTGGTGTTTGAAGAAAAGCAAATATTTTCACTGGACAAAATGTACCATTCTAGTAGGGGTGCAGTGGAGATATGAAGGCCGAGGCTGGATCAGGAAGATGTTCTTAGATAGGGCAGATAGAGATTCAATTCTTAATACTCAGAAGAACAGAGCAGAATATTTCCATATACTTTCTTCATTCATTTAACAAAGATTTAGTCAGCAGCTATTGGGCTAGATCCTGGCTAAGCCTTGCACATACAAAGCTGAACAAGTCCTCTCGGTCCCTGAAAACTTTACACTTTGTGTTATGTGTTGAATTGTGTCTCCAACTCTAAAAAAATTTTGAAGCCCTAACTCTCAGTATTCCAGAATGTGACATGTTAGGTAAGGATTGTTGCAGATGTTGGATGTTAAGAAGAGGGCACACTGGAGTAGAATGAGTCCTTTATCCAATCTGATTGGTCTCCTTTATAAGAAGACAGCCAGGGCTGGGTGGGATGACTCACGCCTGTAAACCCAGCACTTTGGAAGGCTGAGGCGGGTGGATCACCTGAGGTCAGGAGTTTGAGACCAGCCTGGACAACATGATGAAATCCCTTCTCTACTAAAAATACAAAAAAATTAGCCAGCCATAGTGGCAGACACCTGTACTCCCAGCTACTCAGGAGGCTAAGGCAGAGGAATTGCTTGAACTTGGGAGACAGAGGATGCAGTGAGCTGTTGCCATTGCACTCCAGCCTGAGCAATAAGAGGGAAACTCCATCTCAAAAAAAAAAAGACAGCCATGTGAAGATACAGATACACCAGGAGAATGCCATTAGAAGATAGAGGCCAATGTTGGAGTGGTGCAGTTGCAAACCAAGGAACACTCAAGGCTGCTGGCTAAGCTCCAGAATCTAGGAAGAGGCAAGGAAAGAGTCCCCTACAGGTTTCAGAGGGACCAGGTCCTGCTTGGACTTTGATCTTAGACTCTAGCCTCCAGAATTGAGAGACAATAAATTTCTGTTGTTTTAAACACTGAGTAGTTTGCTACCCAAGACCTAGGAAGCTAATACTCTCTGGCAGGGGTTACCTGAGCCAATGCACAGACTAACATGAACATCACCTGCTTAGGGAGGCAAAAGGAATCACTGAGGCTGATTCAATCCCTATGATCTATCACTTCAGAAAATGGATTTGAAATAAAGGATAATCATATCAGTGCAATTTTTGCAGCTGTTACCAGGAGTCTGGGCAGAAAGCCTTGTATTCAAATGGCAAAGCTTTCCATAAACCTCATTAATAGAATTTCGTAAGTTTTCATGTAGTTAAGATATCTATGCAAGAATTACTGTGGAAAAAAAAAAGACAAAGTATTACCATGAACATATCATTAATTACTACTACTGAAATTCATTTTCAAAGATAATGTGAAAGGAAATATAAACATTTTACTAACCTTTAGCAGTAACTGAACTCTTAAAATTTTTTATCTTTAAAAGAAACATTCAACTGTTCTTTTCTCTGAGAGTATCACAGGTGTTGTCCTGTATAAATGTTTCTGTTGCTTTTACCAGCTAGAAGTTCTGCTTTTTGTTTGTTTGTTTTTTCTAATTTCAGGGAAGGCTTTACATAACAATTAGTTCAGCTCTGATGAATTTTCTAATTCCTTCTTTTCTTTATCAGGAAAAAAAAGCAAGAGCATTGCTTCCCATCCGTGCTTTTTCAACTGAGAAATTTCACTGCTCTTACTGACCTACTTTTCCTTTCTACCCAGACTCCTGCCCTTAGAGCAGAGGTTAGCACAAACTCTTCTCCAACATGGCATTCTAAAAGTTATTCATGAATAGCTTCCTTTAGCCACAGCAAAATCTGAAAGCCAACTTTGGACACTGATAAGAATGGGAAGTGATTTTTAGAAGAATCATAAAAAATTTTTCCCCTAAACAAATAGGTGTAGCCTCATCTCCTGGCACATCCTCAAAAATACTCTAAATTCCAATCACATCAAAACTCTTGATTTTCTCTGAACTCCTAGCTTTTTGTTAAACAACGGACTCTTTCCCTCACCTTGGTCTTCCCATGTATAATCCTTTCTGCCCACAGTTGGCTTCTTCTCTTTTATATACCTAGGAAGCTTTCCCTCATTCTTCACGTATAGTTGAACAACAGTTGCTCTCCTCAGTTCTCCCTAACACTAGCTCCTCTAGGATTCTATTGCACCAAATTCATATATTGATTATCTTAATGATCATATTCTATCTTTTTATCCATTTAACAAGTATCTGTTGAGGGTCTACTACACAGGGTTTGTTGTGGGTAGGATTATTAACATAAAGCAGATGGTTTCTTCTCCCAAGAAGTTCAGAACATAGACACTTATTAGATGAGTAAACTGGAAATCATAAGCCACAATACTAAAGTTATAATCTTGTACAATAATAATTTATTTGCATACTTGCTTTTCCCATTTGACTCTGAGATTTTTGAGTGTTTTACTTTGTGAGTTAGTGTCTGATATCTAAAAAATACCTACCAACATCCATTGAAAATAAAAACTTGGGGTAAACTAGGTATAGGGGAATCCCTCAACTTATTAAAGAATGCCTACAAACTTCCTATAGCTACTGTCATGCCTAATGGTAAAAAACAAAAACAAACAAAAAAAACTCCAAAAAAAAAAAAAATTGAAGCTTTCCCACTAAGATCCACCACTGTCTTTCCACATCATACTGCAAGTTTTAGTTAATACAATCAGACAAGAAAAGGAAATTTAAAAGTATACAGATTAGAAAGGAAGAAATAAAACTTTCTTTGTTCACATATAACCTAATATTCTTTGTATAAAATCCAAGATAATTAACAAAAACTCCTGGAACTAATAAGCAATTATAGCAAGGTTGTAGAATAAAAGGTTAGCACACAAAAGCCAATTAATTTCCTATATGCTAATGATGAAAAAGTGAAAACTAAAATTACAAACATAATGTCATTTACATTAGCATCCTCCAAAATAAAATACTAAGTTATAAAGCTAACAAAACATGTACAAGATCCCTAAGAAAAAAACTGCAAAAATCTGATGCAAGAAATCAAAGAACTAAATAAATGGAGAGATAGTCCATGTAAATGGACAGCTAGGAATACTCAATACTGTCAAGATGTTAGTTCTTTCCAGCTTAATCTGTAGATTTAGTGCAATCCCAATCAAAATCCCAGCAAGTTATTTTGTGAACTGATTCTAGAGTTTATATGGAGAGACAAAAGACCTCAAATAGCCAACTAATATTGAAGGAAAAACCAAATTTGGAGGATAACACTACCTAACTTCAAAATTTTCTATAAAGCTATAGAACTCTAGACAGTATGGTATTGGTGAAAGAGGAGACAAATATGGTGCCAGAACAATTGGGCATCCACAAGCAAAAAGAAAAAATAGGTAGACACAGACGTTATACTCTGAACAAAAATCAACTCAAAATTGATCACAAACCTAAATGCAAAACACAAAACTATAAACTTCTTGGAGATACTGCAGGAGAAAATCAAGATGACCTTGGATTTTGAGATGACTCAATACAACAGCAAAGGCATCATTCTTGAAAGAAAGAATTGATAAGCTGGACTTTAAAAATTTTTATTAAAATAAAAACATTCTGCTCTGTGAAAGACAACGGCAAGAGAATGAAATGACAAGCCACATATTGAGAGAAAATAATTACAAAAGGCATTTCAGATAAATAACTATTATTAAAAATATAAAAAGAACTCATGAAGCTCAACAAGCAAACAAAATCTCCTAAAACTCACAAACAACCCAGCTAAAAACGGGCCACAGAACCTTAGACACCTTGCCAAAGAAGATAAACAGAGGACAAATAAGCACATGAAAAGATGTCCCACATCATATACCATCAGGAAATGCAAATTAAAACAATGACGAGATGCCACTACATGCCTAGTGAAATGGCCAAAATCCGGAACACTGACAAAAACAAATGCTGACAAGGATGTGTACCTAGACTCATTAATTGCTGGTGAGAATGCAAAATGGTATAGCCACTTTGGAAAGTAGTTTGGTGGTTTCTTACAAAACTAAACATACTTTTGGTATATGATCTAGCAATTGTGCTCCTTGGTATTTCTCTAAAGAAGCTGAAAACATATGCCCATACAAAAACCTCCATCTGCATGTGAATAGTTCCAGCAGCTTTATTAATAATTGCCAAAAGTTGAAAGAAACCAAGATTCAGTAGGTGAATGGATAAATACTCTGTGGTACATCTAGACAATGGAACATTATTTATCACCAAAGAGAAATGAGCTATCAAGCCACAGAAGAACATGGAGGAAACTTAAATGCATACAAGCAAAAGAAGCCAACCTGAAAAGGCTACATACTATATTATTCCAACTATCTGATACTCTGGAAAAAGCAAAACTATAGAGACACTGATAAAACTGGTAGTTAATGGGATATAGTGGAAGGAAGAGATGAATTGGTAAAGCGAGACAATTTTTAAAAAAACTTTTAATTTCAGGGATATATCAGGAGGCTGAGGCAGAAGAATTGCTTGAACTTGGGAGGTGGAGGTTGCTGTGAGCCGAGATCATGCCGCTGCACTCCACCTGGGTAATAGAGTGGGACTCTGTCTCAAAAAAAAAAAAATGTTCAGGGATATATATGCAGGTTTATTACACAGGTAAACTTGTTTGTTGCACATGGGGGTTTGTTATACAGATTATGTCATTGCCCAGGTGTTAAACCTAGTACCTATTAGTTATTTTTCCTGATCTTCTCATTCCTCCCACCCTCCACTCTCTGTCAGGCCCCAGTGTGTGTTGTTCCCCATTATGTGTTCATGTGTTCTCATCATTTAGCTTCCACTTATAAGTGAGAACATGTGATATTTGGTTTTCTGTTCTTGTATTATTTTGCTAAGGATAATGGTCTCCAGCTCCATTTATATACTTGCAAAGGACATGATTTCTTTTTTTTTTTAATGGCTGCATAGAATTTATGGTGTATATAGACCACATTTTCTTTATCCAGTCTATCACTGATTAGCATTTAGGTTGATTCCATGTCTTTGCTATTGTGAACAGTGCTGCAATGAACATACGCTTGCATGTGTCTTTATAACAGAACAATTTATATTCCTTGGATATATATCCACTAATGGGATTGCTGAGTCAAATGGTATTTCTGCCTCTAGTTCTCTGAGGAATTGCCACACTGCCTTCCACAACGGTTGGACTAATTTTCACTCCCACCAACAGTGTAAAAGCAGTCCTTTTTCTCCACAACCCTGCCAATATCTGTTGTTTTTTGACTTTTTGATAATAGCCATTCTGACTGGCATAAGATAGTATCTCATTGTGGTTTTGATTTGCATTTCTCTAATGATAAGTGACGTTGAGCTTTTTTTTTGTATGAATGTTGGTCACATGTATGTCATCTTCTGAAAAGTGTCTGTTCATGTCCTTTGCCCACTTTTTAATTAAATTGTCTTTTTCTATACATGTGTTTAAGCTCCTTATAGATACTGGATATTAGACCTTTCTCAGATGCATCATTTGGAAATATTTTCTCCCATTCTGTAGGTGGTCTGTTTACTCTGCTGATAGTTTCTTTTGCTGTACAGAAGCTCTTTAATTAAATCTCATTTGCCAATTTTTGCTTTTGTTGTAATTGCTTTTGGGCATCTTCATCATGAAATCTTTGCCCATGCCTACATCCTAAATGGTATTGCCTAGGTTGTCTCACCGGGTTTTTATAGTTTTGGGTTTTACATTTAAGTCTTTAATCCACCTTGAGTTCCTTTTGTATCTGGTGTAAGAAAGGGGTACAATTAAATCTGTATATGGCTAGCAGCTCTCCCAGCACCATTTATGGAATAGGGAAACTTTTCCCCATTGCTTATCTTTGTCAGGTTTGTCAAAGATCAGATAGTTGCAGGCATGTTGTCTTATTGCTGGGTTCTCTCTTCTGTTCCATTGGTCTATGTGTCTGTTTTTGTGCCATGTGTTTTTGGTTCATGTAGCCCTATAATATAGTTTGAAGTTGGCTAGTGTGATGTTTCTAGCTTTGTTCTTTTTGCTTATGATTGTCTTGGCTATTCAGGCTCCTTTTTGGTTCCATATGATTTTAAAACAGTTTTTTTTTCTAGTTCTGTGAAAAATCTCATGGTACTTTAATAGGAATAGCATTGAATCTACAAATTGTGTTGGGAAGTATAGTTATTTTAATAATATTGATTCTTCCTATCCATGAACACAAAATATTTTTCCATTTGTTTGTGTCATCTCTGAGAACCCTGGTAAGATACTTAACAAGATCATCCCCAAGACACATAATCTTCAGAATCTCCAAGTTCAGAAACAATTTTTAGGGCATACAGAATCTTCAAGTTCAGAGATAATTTTCAGAGATACCATAATTGTGGATAGATGTCATTATACGTTTGTCCAAATCCTTAGAATGTGCAACATTACAAGTGAATGCTAATGTAAGCTATGGACCCTGGATGATAATGATGTATCAATGTAGCATCATCATTTCTAACAAATGTACTTCTCTGGTAGAAGATGTTACTAAACAGGTGAGTCTATGCATGTGCGGGGGCAGGACACACATGAACCTTTCTACATTTTCTGTTTTTTTTTTTTTTTTTTTTTTTTTTGCTATGAACCTACAGCTGCTCTGAAAAATAAAATCTATTAAAAAGTGCTCAATGAATGCAAGTTTCCTTTGTTCCCATGTTCTAAATACCTGGTAAAATACATGGCACAAAGTATGATCAATGAATCATTATGCAATTAAAACTTAAAAGACATGTGAACTGCAGTGCAAACAAGTTGATCCTAAGAACTGAATGATCCTAAGAACTGATTTTGATAAAAGGAAGACTGCAGCACTGGGGATGAAAAACAAAGGAAGGTGGTTAAGAGATGAAGAAATTTGATCTAGCAGAATGAAGCTGGGGCACCCAAAATACGCAATGTGTCTATTTTGTTGAGTATGAGTTCTGATCTATGTAAGGCCAACTTAGGACTCTTTGAAAACCCCACTTGCTGCTGAAAATTACATGGAAGGAATTCTTGCTGTCAGACAAGAAAAATGGCTTCATGGGATGTGAGGAGATCAAAACCACACTGCAAAAATTGCTTTTTTGCATTTTATACCTCTTCCCACTATTTAAGCCCTAAAATCACTCCAGTTTCCCCAAAATGATCCCCTCTTCTGGCAAAAGAAGTCCAAAGGCATGAGGAATTGGGAAATGAAGACTCTAGTTTACCCTCCTTATCCTCCAGATAAGATGGAGTTCCTGGTCAGAAAATTAGGAGCCTTTAATTCTGGTCTTGAATTTGTTGTGACCTTGGAAAATATTCTGCTTGTCTCTGACCCTTAGGTCATTTTCTCACAAGAAGGTGGACATGATAATATCCTCCCCCATGGCCCTTGAATAAATTGAAAGTAGGACATTAATGTAAAGCAGCTTTCCATAGTGATGTGTGTTTTGCTGCAAGGCTAGGTCATAATAATGATATTTCCTTCTGCCATGCACTATCAAACACAAAGCTTGATCTTTGATAGCCATAGTTCTTTTAGATGCCAAGGGTGAAAGGTAATGATGTTGCTCATAGTTTTTTCTTATGCCCAATTTATTTGCTAGCATTGACATACTGGGATACATAAACACACATGCACAAAAATCATGATCTGGCACTCCTATAACTTTGTAATGATTTCAACTCTGATATGGTTTTGCTGTGTCCCCACTCAGATCTCATCAAAATAAGAGTTTCCCTGCACAAGCTTTCTCTTTGCCTGCTGCCATCCATGTAAGATATGACTTGCTCCTCATTGACTTCTGTCATGATTGTAAGGCCTTGCCAGCCATGTGAAACTGTAAGTCTATTAAGCCTCTTTTTCTTCCCAGTTTTGGGTATGTCTTTATCAGCTGCATGAAAATGAACTAATATAGTAAATTGGTATTGGGAGTGGGGAATTGCTGAAAAGATACCCAAAAATGTGGAAGCAACTTTGAAAATGGGTAACAACAGAAGCTGGAAGAGTTTGGAGGGCTCAGAAGAAGAAAGAAAAATGTGGCAAAGTTTACGACTCCCTAGAGACTTGTTGAATGGTTTTGACCAAAATGCTGATAATGATATGGACAATGAAATCCAGGTTGAGGGGG
Source organism: Cheracebus regulus (assembly GCA_963574635.1). Classification (NCBI taxonomy): domain Eukaryota; kingdom Metazoa; phylum Chordata; class Mammalia; order Primates; family Pitheciidae; genus Cheracebus; species Cheracebus regulus. The sequence goes on along the minus strand of CAUYQU010049315.1, from coordinate 23,218 downwards.
TCTCAGATGGAGATGAGGAACTTGTTGGGAACTGGAGCAAAGTTAACTCTTATTTTATGTTTTAGCAAAGAGACTGGAGGCATTTTTCCCCTTCCCTAGAGATTTGCAGAAATTTGAACTTGAGAGAGATGATTTAGTGTATCTGGCAGAATAAATTTCTAAGCAGCAAATAATTGAAGAAGTGACTTGGGTGCTGTTAAGGGCATTCAGTTTTACAAGGAAAACAGCATAAAAGTTTAGAAAATTTGCAGCCTGACAATGGGATAGAAAAGAAAATCCCATTTTCTGAGGGGAAATTCAAGCCATCTGCAGAAATTTGCATAAGTAACTAGGAGCTGAATGTTAATCACAGAGAAAATGGTGATTAACATTCACCTAGATGTCTCTAGGGCATCTCAGAGACCTTTGAGGCAGCCCCTCCCATCACAGGCTTGGAGGTTTAGGAGGAAAACATGGTTTTATGGACCAGGCTCAGGGTCCCTCTCCTTTGTGCAGCCTAGGGACTTGTTGCCTTGCATCTCAGCCTCTCCAGTCATGACTAAAAGGGGCCAATGTAGACCTCAGGCCATGGCATCAGAGGCTCCAAGCTTCAAGTCTTAACAGCTTCCATTGGTGTTAAGCCTGCAAGGGCACAGAAGTCAAGAATTGAGGTTTGGGAACCTCTGACTAGATTTCAGAAGATGTATGGAAATGCCTGGATGCACAGGAGAAGTTTGCTGCAGGGGCGTGGTCCTCATGGAGAACCTCTGCTAGGACAGTGCGGAAGGAAAATGTCACAGTCCCCACAGAAAATCCCTTCTGGGGTACCACTTAATGGAGCTGTGAGGAGAAGACCATAATCCTCCAGATCCCAGAATGATAGTTCCACTGAGCTTGCAACTCCACTGAGTTGCAAGGTGTAAGTTTGCAACTTACACCTGGAAAAGCCACAGGCACTCAATACCAGCCCATGAAAGCAGCTTGGAGGGAGGCTGTGTCATGCAAAGCCATAGGGGTGGAGCTGCCCAAGACCATTGGAACCCATCTCTTTGTATCAGCATGACCTGGATGTGAGACATGGAGTCAAAGATGATCATTTTGGACCTTTAAGATTTGACTGCCTCGCTGGATTTAGGACTTGCATGGGGCCTGTAGCCCCTCTGTTTTGGCCAACTTCTCCCATATGGAATGGCTGTATTTACTCAAAGCCAGTACCCTCATTGTATCTAGGAAGTAACTAACTTGCTTTTGATTTTACAGGCTCATAGGTGGAAGGGACTTGCCTTGTCTCATGTGAGACTTGGGACTTGGAACTTTTGAGTTAATGCTGTTAATGAATTAAGACTTTAGGGGACTGTTGGGTGGCATGATTGATTTTGAAATGTGAGGACATGAGATATGGGAAAGGGCTAGGGTTGGAATGATATGGCTTGGCTATGTTCCCACCCAAATCTCATCTTGAATTCCCATGTGTTGTGGGAGGACCCTGTGGGAAATAATTGAATCACAGTGGAGGTTATTTCCTGTTGTTCTTGTAACAGTGAATAACTCTCAAAAATCTGATGGTTTTAAAACAGGAGTTTCCTTGCACAAGCTCTCTCTTTGCCTGCCACCATCCATGTAAGATGTGACTTGCTACTCCTTGCCTTCCACCATGATTGTGAGACCTTCCCACCCATGTGGAACTGAAAGTCCATTAAATCTCTTTTTCTTCCCAGTCTCAGGTATGTCTTTCTTAGCAGTGTAAAAATGGACTAATACAAATTCACTAATATATTCCATGAATTAATAAAATCAGTAGCAGGTATATGAAAAGGTAACTGACATCACTGAACATCATCAGAGAAATGCAAACCAAAACTACAATGAGATATGATTTCACCCCAGTTACAATGGCTTATATCCAAATGACAGGCAATTTCAAATACTAGTGAGAATGTAGAGAAAAGGGAACCCTTTTACATTGTTGGGAATGTAAATTAGTACAATCACTATGGAGAGCAGTTTGGATGGTCCTTACAAAGCTAAAAATTGAGGTGCCATGTAAATGCTGGCATTCCCACTGCTAGGTATATACCCAAAAGAAAGAAAATCAGCATATCAAAGAGATATCTGCACTCCTATGTTTGCTGCAGCATTATTTATAATAGCCAAGATTTGGAAGCAACCTAAGTGTTCACCAACAGATGAATGATAAAGAAAATGTGGTACATATACTCAATGGAGAACTATTCAGCCACAAAAAGGACAAGATCCAGTCATCTGCAATAACATGGATAAAACCAGAGATCATTGTTAAGTGAAATAAGCCAGGCACAGAAAGATAAACATCATATTTTCTCACTTATTTGTGGAAATCTAAAATTCAAAGCAATTGAACTCATGGAGATTGAGAGTAGGAGGATAGTTACCAGAGGCTGGAAAGGTAGTGGTGGGAAGTAGGTTGTGGGGAGGTGGGATGGTTAATGGGTACTAAAATAAATAGAATGAATAGGACCTACCGTTTGATAGCACAACAGGGTGAATAAAGTTAGTAATTTAAAAATACCTTTAAGAGTGTAATTGGATTGTTTGTAACTCAAAGGATAAATGCTTGAAGGGACAGACACCCCATTATCCATCATGTGCTAATTTCATATTGCACACTTGTATCAAAACATCTTATATACCCCATAAATATATACACTTACTATGTATCCACAGAAATTAAAAATTAAAAACATTTTTAAAAACTACAACTAGAACTACTACATGATTCAGCAATCCCACTACTAGGTATATATCCAAAAGAAAGGAAATCAGTATATCAAAGAGATATCTGTACTCCAACGGTAATTGCAGCACTAGTCACAATAGCCAAGATTTGGAAGGAATGTGTCTGTCAACAAATGAATGCATAAAGAAAAGGTGGTACAAATACAAAATAAACTATTCAGCCATGAAAAAGAATGAGATCCTGTCACTGGCAACAACATGAATGGAACTGGAGGTCATTATGTCAAGTGAAATAAGTCAGGCACAGAGAGACAAACTTTACATGTTCCCACTTATTTGTGGGATCTAAAAATATTAAACCAACTGAACTTATGGATATGATAGAATGATGGTTATCAAAGGCTGGGAAGGTCAGTAGTGGGAGAAATAATGGGATGGTTAATGGGTATAAAAACATATTTATAAATTCATAAAGAATAAAATCTAGCATTTGATAGCAGAAAAGGTAGACTGTGGTCAACATTACTGTACACTTAAAAATTATTAAAGTGTATAACTGGATTGTTTGTAACATAAAGGAAGGATAAATGCTTGAGGTGATGGACACTGCCCTTCTCCAAAAAAGAAAAAAAGTGGTGACGGCAGCATTCATAATATAACTGCTTACAAAAGCCTTTACAACTCTGTGCAACTACACAGAGAGAGAAAATGATGACTAGTTGGCTCATCTCCCTAGAGAAGAAAATGGCTAGAAGTGGAGAGTATTGGTCACTCAGGGAACACAACTCCCCCTGTTCCTCAGGTCATAGTAGAAGGAGGAACTTTGACAAGCCATCATTTGTTGAATATGGTCTATGCTTGGGAGAGTGCCTAATAATTACATGATAAGTTAGGACCTAGCAGCTACCCTGAAGGACTTTTGTACCCAGTATAGGAGAGAAATTCTTCAATATGGAAAAAGGAGAAAACAACAGCCATTAAATCATGTGGGAGAGATATGATCTGCTATATAGGCAATCAAGAAGAGATCCTGATGTGTATGTACCAGTATCCAATAAACCTTTTGAATAAAACAGTGCTCACTGGTGACTCCAGATATCTGGAAGGAACCTATATGTGTTCATGTATTTGAGCTAGCACATGTGTGAATGGGCTCTGGACTTATTCTTTGTGTATAAATAAGGAGGTGGGATGAGGTGACATTTTACCCCTAAATATCCTATTAAAATCTACTACTACTCCTGAAACTCTGCTCTAAAGAAACCCATTTTTGGGGGTGTAGAAAATGTTTGAACCCTTGACGTCTCTTTCTAAATAAGGTGTTCTCACTCCTCTTTCTTGGTTTCTTTACCATGTGCTATGTTCTGTCTTCCACATTACTGACTGTATCTCCTGAGGGTGTGTAAGAGGTGCACAGGAAACGTTTTGTTAAATGGACAATGAATGGAGACTGCCGATTGATTCCTGGCATGGAGGAGGAAGAAATGGGTTGTAGCACATGAGAAAGAAAAAGGGCAGATGGGCTATAGGAAGAGAGATCAGAGAGGGAACTAACCCTTACTTGTATCTACTGTTTGTTAAGTAGTATGCATGCTAGGACATTTACAGACCTAAAAAAATAAATTTTCAAAACAATCCAATGAAGCAGATATTAATTGCTACTTTTAGATTAAAGAAACAGAAGCTCTAAAAGGTTTAGTAACAGCTCAAGGTGATACAGCTAGTAATTGCTGGAGGCAGAATTTAAATGAAGTTACAGATATGTCAAAAGGCCATCTTCTTTAAATTATACCAGTCTGCTACACCAAGGAGAGAGACTTGAGGAGAAGCAAGGACTTCAGGGATGCAGTGAAAGCACTGTAAGAGGAAGATGCTCACACGTTTTATTATCATGCAACATTGATATTGAAATGCATTTTCCCATCAATGTTCGTAATTAATGCCTGACCACAGGAGAATTCTCCTTTGCAAAACTGAATAGACTGTTAAAAGCATGGCTCTATTCTATACTTCCATATAGCTCTTACAGACCTGTGCTTAGAAGGAAAAACTAACTCTTGATGTCAACTTATGTGAGCATGGAACTTCTTTAGTCTAAAGAGGGAGTTCATTTACCCTTCAGGTTTGGTATTCACCTGATAAAAATTAGTGGAGTTCCATCCGAACGGTGCTACTAGCTTCCCCTAATCAGTTGCTTGTTCTTTTGTTATGTAATTACATAGATACAATCACAGTGAATTACTGCAATTTTCCACATTCTGTCTGTGAGTTCTTCAGGGGCAAAGTTTCAGCCTTTTTCTTCTTGATTTTCTCAAATGTCTCACCAGAGTGCATGGCACATACTAAACATTCAGTAAATGCTTAGTTGAACAAATACATACGAAGTTAATCAGTCAAATCAATGACTGAATGAATGGATGAATGCTGCTTGTCCCCTGCAAAATCCTCCTTGAGCAGTCTGATTCTCCATGTAATAAGCAGAAGCCTTTACCAAATGTGATCCACTGGTCAATAAAGGCTGCTGACTGATGTCTTAAAGGCATATTTCAGTGGAATAAACATTTACCAGCACTGAAAGTCAGCAGAGTGATTAAATAAAGGATAAACATCACTGGCTGCTTTTCTGGCAATAAAGGGGCATCTGGTCTGTGGCACAGGATACAGATGTGCTCTTTCTTTAAACTCTCTTATAATTGTCCAGAAGAAGGAAGTAAACAGAAATCCTAATGGAATTTAAGAGTCTCTGAGGGATTGAAATATATGCAGAGAAAAACACCAGATTTCATTTGGATGTATAGATAGATGTCTCAAGATGAGTAATCTAATGAAGGCTGACAAATGATACTTGAAGCAATCCTCTTTGTTTTTGGTTCTTGGTAGCCATGCCACCCTCCAGATCACAGCCAGGCAAGGTAGCAACAGACGGAAAATCATTCTTTATAAGCAGTTGAATCCAAGGTCAAACTTAACATCCAGCAAATATTCATTGGATGAAACTAAGGCTGTTTCTACTCATGTGATGGATGAGCCACCAGAAAACTCTGACCACAACTTTTGTCTAGACTTATTTTCATTACTGATAAAGACATGGTGGGGAAGGACTTTTGTCAGTCAGACTAAAAGACGTGATTGGAATGTTTGGTACATTTCTGTTGGGACAGGATGGTCTAGTAGTACCAGAGATAGGCATCTAGGTTGCAGTCAAGAATCCTTCCCTTCCCTTGGGGAAGTCACCAGTCCTCTGTCATATCTGTAGACAGGATAAACGACTCTTACCCAACCACCTTACAAAGCTGCTATTAGGATCAAATGGAATAATGTCATGAGATGCCTTTGTAAATTATAATGCACTATGCAAACATAAGCCTGGTAACTTCATGGTGAACAGCAAAAAAGGAGAAGAATAAAAGTGAAATAGAAGAAATGAATGGTGAATTAAGACTAAGTGAAAGTAGGAGGAGGAAGTTTCTGTAGAGAAGGGAGGGTAAAGGGAGAAAAGACAGAAAATAAAAGGGGCCAAGGGAGGAGCTGGTAGAGGAGAAGGTAAGATGCAGCAGTGGCAATGAAAGATCTCATAGCTCTGGCATATAGAAAGGTCTCATAGCTCTGGCATATAGAAAGATCTCATAGCTCTGGCAGATAAACAAGCAAACAAACACATAAACATAAAACCAAAGGAACAGCAGAATTGGTCAGCCATGGGACTTAGAAAATCACATCTATGCCAAGACCACATACTTCTGAGAAGCAACTGGAAGACTCCATCAGATGGCCTCTTAGGAGGAGACAGCGAGTCAACCATGAGTCAGCCTCCTTATTACACATTTCTAAATGGAAGGCACTACTGATTTCATGTTGTTCTTGTCTGTGCTCTGCTCAGTTATACACTCAGACAGATTTGTAATCATTGTTTGTGCAGCCATTAGTAATGACCCTTTCTTTGCCTAATCAAGGACTATTCATCATTCAGATGAGAGTCTTCCATGACCTCCCAGACCACCCTAAGAAAGTCAGATGCCCTATTATAGGCACTCAGGGCATCATAGTCCTCTTTTTTTCACAGAGCTTGAGACAGTAACAGATTTATATTTATTTGTGTGATTATTCAATTAATGTCTCCTTTTCCTCCCCAGACTGAGGGCAGAGTCAATGTCTGCTTTGCTAATCATTATATTACAAATTGAATTTATCAGTTGGCATCATCATAAACAGAATCAAGTTAAAAAAGGACAGTATTCAAAGAGAGGTAATGGGATAAATGTAAAGAAGAGGTCGGTGCTGGGGCTACAGTTAGAAAGTTTGGGACTAATAAAATCTTTTTGATAGTTTAAGCCACTAAATCTTGTCATGGAATAATGGTTCCGATTTTCGCTTTTACTAGCCTAACAGACTTATGACCGGGTGCTTTTTTACTCCTCCTTGGTTAATTCAGCATATTAACTTGCTCTTTAGTGACATCTCAGTCAATGTCATGAGTGAGCATATTATTATTAGCATTAATAACTATGAGTACTGATTAAGAGGGGCAATTTTCTAGTTGGATTTTCTGCAGCACACTGTCTTGGGTATATTTAATTATACAACAATGAGGAGAAAGTTTATTCACAATAACTTTGAGACCATTTAAAAACCCATTTATTAAAACTTTAAAAGGTTTTTAAGGAAGATATGCATGGTAATGATAAATAATCATGTTGGAACTGGAACTATGTCCAGAAAATAGGGAGTAGTTAAAAATTAAATATCCTTAACTCCAATTGCCCAGTGGATTCTGTGGTAACCCTCCAAGGTCAATACCACTGGCACTGAGCAACCTTCAGTATGTGAGGCCACTGAACAAGGCAGTCCAGTATTTCTCATAGCCAGCTCTTGCCCAGTACTTCCAATAACCAGACTCCTGTCCAGTAGTTCTCATAGCCAGACTCCTGACCAGTAGTTCTCATAACCAGACTCCTGTCAAGTAGTTCTCACAACCAGACTCCTGATCAGTAGTTCTCACAGCCAGACTCCTGTCCAGGAGTTCTCACAGCCAGACTCCTATCCAGTAGTTCTCATAGCCAGACTCCTGACAAGTAGTTCTCATAGCCAGACTCCTGTCCAGTAGTTCTCATAGCCAGACTCCTGTCCAGTAGTTCTCATAGCCAGACTCCTGACCAGTAGGTCTCATAGCCAGACTCCTGACCAGTAGTTCTCATAACCAGATTCCTTTCCAGTAGTTCTCATAGCCAGACTCCTGACCAGTAGGTCTCATAGCCAGACTCCTGTCCAGTAGTTCTCATAGCCAGACTCCTGACCCATAGTTCTCATAACCAGACTCCTGTCCAGTAGTTCTCATAACCAGACTTCTGTCCAGTAGTTCTCATAGACTCCTGACCAGTAGTTCTCATAGCCGGACTCATGTCCAGTAGTTCTCATAGTCTGACTCCTGTCCAGTAGTTCTCATAACTAGACTCCTGTCCAGTAGTTCTCATAGCCAGAATCCTGTCCAGTAGTTCTCATAGCCAGACTCCTGACCCATAGTTCTCATAACCAGACTCCTGTCCAGTAGTTCTCATAACCAGACTTCTGTCCAGTAGTTCTTGTAGACTCCTGTCCAGTAGTTCTCATAGCCAGACTCCTGACAATTAGTTCTCATAGCCAGACTCCTGTCCAGTAGTTATCATAGCCAGACTCCTGTCCAGTAGTTCTAATAGGCAGACTCCTGACCAGTAGTTCTCATAACCAGACTCCTGTCCAGTAGTTCTCATAGCCAGACTCCTGTCCAGTAGTTCTCATAGCCAGACTCCTGACCAGTAGGTCTCATAGCCAGACTCTTGTCCAGTAGTTCTCATAACCAGACTCCTTTCCAGTAGTTCTCATAGCCAGACTCCTGACCAGTAGGTCTCATAGCCAGACTCCTGTCCAGTAGTTCTCATAGCCAGACTCCTGACCAGTAGTTCTCATAACCAGACTCCTTTCCAGTAGTTCTCATAACCAGATTCCTGTCCAGTAGTTCTCATAACCAGACTCCTGTTCAGTAGTTCTCATAGCCAGACTCCTGACCCGTTGTTCTCATAAGCAGACTCCTGACCTGTGACTGCTGGGCTTTCTAGTTCAGCTGGTCAAACCAGAAGGCTATAATTTAGAAATATTATTCCTCCATTTCTTTTAATTCAGTATATTTCAAGGTGAGTGGAATCACAGTATAAATTTGTTCCCCTTTTATTAATATTTTTATTTCAAGCTAGATTTTTGACAATGATTCTAGTTAACAAAAAACTCCAAAATCCCCAGAAATCATATTGAGCGCTACTTTGTATTTTAATGTCTTCCTCAGGCCTCCAGGTTGGCCAACTTGTAATAACAAAACACATAGAAGTTTGGGGACGTAGGAGAGCGTAGTGGTGTAAAAATGTGGGCTCAAATGTCAGTTCTGCTACTCAGCCTCTCCAAGCTTAGTGTCTTCAGCCATCAAGTGGGTGAAATGTGCCTATAACTGCTTTCACAGCAAAATGAGAGCCACATAAAACACAACACATATCAGTTACTAAAATTAAAATAAAATATATAATATTTAATATTACCTTTTTAGCCCTTAAACGTAGAAAAAAATTCTTTTGAGCTTTAGAGTCTACATATTTGAAATGCCTGCTTTAATGACAGAGTACTCTGTAATCTTCCATTTATGTTTTTTTCCTTCATTTTAAGGAAGACTTTCTTTTATGGAACAATAATGATGATAGTGGTTAATATCTATACAAGTTTTTACTTGGAAAAATACAAATCTAGATTTTCTATGTCATCTTACAAAATATTTTTGCTATTTCACTAGTCCTTAAAATTCCACATTTGGAAACTTCTGTCTGTTCTAAACAAGCATCAGTGGTTTGCTTATGTATTAATTTATTTTTACACAGTTGTTATTTCGAAAGCAGATGGCAACAGAAATCCAGTCCCCGTGAGTGAATTAGAGCCCATGTCTTCATCGCCCTTAAATATTTTCTAGTTTGCTACAGTCTCAGCATTTTTTCAACACTGATAAATTTGGGAGAATCCTTGAAGTCTGCTGTGACAACACCTTTTATATTTTAAACTCTACACATGTAAAGAAAAAGATTGTAAGGCCTAGAAAACGATGTCTTATGAAGTAAGGAAATGAAAAAAAGGATCTGTTCACCAACTGAAATGGGGCTAAGGAAAAGGAGCTGACAGCTCAAATAGGAGGAGAGGTGGAAATTCCAGGGACACAGGGAAAAATGGAAGGAAGGCACATGATACTGAACACGGAACCGGAGATGGTCTGGAGTAATCTGTTCCTCTGATTGCTTCCTAATGAATCTGCTGGGTTTTAAACTCTGAAGCTCTACCTCCCCCACCCAGGAATGGAAGGAGGGCCCATAATTTTGAGTCCTTCCATACAGCTAAGACTTTTTGGCAGGTGACATGGCAGCATTAATAAGGCTGGGACTCTCAACCAGAGCTTTCTCACCCAAAACTTTCTTATTCAGGAGGCAGGTCTATCTTTACTGGACTATAAATCACATACATAATTTTTTTTTCAGAGGGAGCAGTTTGATTTCTTCCCATCATTTATAAAAATCAAATGTGTGCTCATCTCCTTACTTTTCTTATATTCTCTGTAAATAAACTCTTCAGCTGGCAGGAAAGGAAAATAAAGAGAATGACACATACACATAAATATATACATATATATGTGCATGTATATGTACATATACATATATACACATACAAACATACATATAAATTAATATATATCATTTTAATACATTCTAAAAATAGACAAAAATTCTTTGCACTTTACCCAAATTGCCTCTCTGTTTTCATAGAGTCACTTAAATATCTGTGATAAGTAAAGGCTCAGATTTTTGGCCAGTGACCCCAGCAACTAACAGCCTGAAAAAAAAGCCATTCTTTCAAGTTTCAAAGACCACTACTGTAATTCAGTACATTAATCAGTATAACAGCTCCTCCCTGCCCTCAATACTACTTAGCACTAGTTTTGAAGTCCACGGTATGCTGACGTAAGTTGAGCATTCATGCTGATTACAAATCCTGAGGTATAGACAGGTTTCTGAATGTGTGGGTAGAGATAACTCAAGCCAACTAGCCCAAAGGGCGAGCGACCTAGAGCCCAATGGTCCCTTAACAGTTTATGCTTCATATCTATGAGCCAAAATTTTGTCTCTGAAATGTTAGAGTTGGAAGGCATCTGATACCTTGTTTATTTAACTCAACCTGATTACTTTGTATATGAGGCAACAGACATCTTGCCAAAATCACACAGTAAGAAATGGTAGACCTGGGTTCTATGTCCTGATTCAGAGATGACATGTTGATTTTCAGATCACATTCTGCCATGACCATATATTTTGGAACCAAATATCTGAATACTTAGAGGAAAAAGACTGAGGCTTTTAGGTCAGCATCATCCTGGGAAATCTGAAGCACATTAGCTGTAAAAAAAGCTTTTCCTATCCAGGCAAAAGGAGTAAAGTAGAGAACAAGAGAGGGAATAATTCCATTAGCGGTCCTGTTTCCAGATCTTCCTTGGAAAGGATACCTGAGCTCAGTCTCAGAACACCAGAGTCTCCACAGCCTGAATGGAGCCATGATTTCATGAGGCTAGAATGGTCTTACATTGAGGGAAGGGTGTCTTTTGTGCCAAACAGTGGTACATGGCTGTCACTATGGAGTTAGGCCTGTCCTGATGAGAAAGCACAATAGCAATGTCAACGCAAACCAGTTAACTTGAAAAGATGGGTTCCCTTAGATCTGTCAGTTTATAAGCAAAACTACCTTTGGCTTTTCTTTTGGATACTCATAGACTTCTGGATTTAGGAGAGATTTCTGGTGGGGTCAGTTAGACCAACTATTTACTCCATAAAGAATTCGTTGAAGAAGTTCCCTGAAGATGGCCATTAAGTTTCCCGTTAAGTGCTACTTGTAAAGGGGGGCCAACACCTTCCAGGGCAGCTGTTTCACCAATGTGAAAATGCTACTAGAAATTTTACTGGAAAATTCTGCCTTTAAGTATTCCACCAAATGACCTTGTAAGGTAACATAAAGTGCTTTCTCCTGGATGAAAGAAAGCTTTTTGAGTGGCTGAAGATACTTCTTAGTCTTAACAGTGTTAACAAAATGCTTCTAGGTTTGTGCATATGATTTTCTTTTTGATTTTTTAATCTCTGCCTTGCTGCAAACACATTTCTCAAAATTCGATTTGTGTCACCCCCGCTGAGAATTCTTCCTTTCTTTCTAGAGGCAAATGCTGCTTTTGACCATTTCAGCTTCTAAAAAATTTGTATACATTTAAGAGGTATAAGTGCAATTTTGTTACATGGCCATACCCTGCAGCCCCAGGCTTTTAGTATATCCATCATCAGAATAATATAAATTTTACCCACTAAGTAATTTCTCATTGTCCAACCTCTTCCCAGCATTTCACTCTATTGAGTCTTCAATGTCTATCATTTCACACTCTATGCCCATATGTATATATTATTTAGCTCCCATTTATAAGTGAGAACATATGGCATTCATCTGTTTCTAAATTGTTTTGCTTAAGATAAGGGCCTCCAGTTCCTACATATTGCTCAAATTGACATGATTTCATTCTTTTTATGGCTGAATAGTATTCCACTGTGTATACATACCACATTTTATTTATCCAGCCATTTGTTTACAGGCACTTAGGTTGATTCCATATCTTTTCTATTATCCATTTCAGTTTTAATTCTAGTGATTACTTCCATATTTCTAAAAAAATGCTTATAACAAGTATTCAATCATATTTTGTTCCCAGAATTATCTTTGTGTTTCCTTGAGAACAGTTTTTCTATGTGTGTGTTTTAATCTTGTCTCTGTCATTTTTCAGGTTTGTTAAAATGTTTGGTAACTTGTGGCTGTCTATATTTATTTAGGAATGAAGTAATAGAAATGCTGGCAGGGGTTGGTGTGTACAAGGGCAAAGTTTTTTAACATAAAGGTTTGAGGTTACGTGAGCAAACATGAAACTGTGCCCCAAACTAGCACACTGTGAAGGGCTTGGCTGTGGGGCCAACTCTCAAACTAGCTCATCTAGGTGCTACAGAAGAGTGATTCAATTTCTTCTGAGAAGAACCTTCTTTTTTTGTATGTAGGAGTGTGCATGCTTACGGGGCGAACTCTTCATTCCTATTCTCAGACTCTGCTTTCAATCCCATGTGTTGCACAACTCTAACGTCTCTGAGTTTTCTGGGGCTGTCTAGGCAGATCTGCTCTTTGCTGAGCTGTAGGCCCCTTCACACAGTACTGCTGCACTGTGGTAGGGCTTTTTGTGTGTGGCAATCCCAGGAAATGTAACTCCAGGAGATGCCATTCTGATATGATACAGTGTAAAAGATGCCCCCTGGAGCTGTACAGCCCTGCTTCTATAGGTGATCAAAGGCTGGGATTACTTTGTTCTTCCACAATCAATACCTTTCCATTGACTTTCTGTTGCAAAGAAATGTAATGAAACCTTTTGGTCTTTGATGCCCCCCTTCTATTTCCTTGATCACTATGAGATTTTCCTTATTATTTTTTAAAATTATTATCCCATTAGCTTTCTTTAAAAGGGTCTCAGGAGGAAGAGGAGATTAAGGTGTGGGCTATATTGTCTGTCAATTTGAAACTGAAACACAGAGCTTATTCTGTTAATGGGGATGTTATTCTTCCTCATTTTGTCTGGCACATTTACAGATGATTCAGATACTAATTTAAAAACAGCATTGACTCTATGTATGGTAGAGGACTCAATTAGATAGTTTTGTTGTCTCAATGGATCAAATTAACTGGAAATTTAAAATATCTCTACATATTTTATGTCGAGTAGATAGCAACTTGGGTGAAAATTATATAAACATATGGCCTTTTAAACTACATTCATTTAAAAAATATCCTATGTAGTTGCTTTTCACAAAAGCATTAGGAAAGAGAGTTTTGAAATAATGGAATTTGCAGTTTCAGTTGATTGCCTACCCTCAGCAGTATAACACTTTAATGGGAAACCTGCTAAAGACCCATTGGCCTATGTAAGATGAAAAATAACTTTCCCACTATGTGTTCAGTTACAATGATTATGAGCTACATTATCTCTTCATCTGAAAAACAGCTGGGCATGCATAGCATGAATTTTTGTGTTTTGGACTTTGTAGAGGATTACTGAGATTTCACCTTCTAAAATTACTAATGCGAACTTATTTCTACCTCAAATATTTTATATCCAGAAGTGTTTTACGTAAACAAATACATATAATGTATTTAAGCAAGTGTTCAAAGTAAGTCTTCAAACTACTCTATGCTGTAAAAATCTTGTTTTTTTCAGAACACTTAGACTAAGTGTATATTTAACTAGTACTTATTGAGGGTTCAATATGTATCGGCTACTTTTATTTTTAAGAACTGGTGAGTTTGATACCAGTTCTTTCTCTTGTACCTGTTGAGGAAACCCATGCTTAGAGAGGTGAAGGTCCCTGATCAACAACAAATGGCAGAGGCCAGGATTCAAACCAAATTCTTTGAATTTAGACTAGTTTTCTTCCATTCTTACAGGGAATAGAAAATATTGTATTATTCACTAGATAAAAGGCAAAGTACTTTATGTTAGTTGGGACAATAGATCACTATAAAGCTTATATAGTTTGCTGTTTTTCATAAAAGGAATCGCTCTGGTGTTTTGAAGTTAGGGTAACACCTTTACATTTTTGACCTCATCAGAGAACAAGAATTGTGATTATGTCAATTCTAGAATTCCTTTAACTCAAGTAGACAACAGTGGAAAACTGAAGAAAAAAAAAATACTTAGGACAAATTGCTAATAAGCTTTTGCTAATAAAAAGAAAGAAAGTAAAAGTTTAGAAATATCCTTAGAAGGAAATGCCATTATTTATCATAGCTGGAGGAAGTCTTCTTTGTGCTAATGGCCAAAATGTGAAATGATAGCCACCATGAGCCCTGCTAAAAGAGGTCTTCAAAAGGAATAACAAAATAAGGTAGAGATAGTGGTAAAATTAGTCCCCACAATCTTACCTCTACTGCAAACAACACGCCAGCCACTTAATATGCACATGGACTTCCAGTACCATCTCAAACAGCAGGTTATTGATTCAATTTAATGATTTTTAAGATTAGATTCATTCTAGTTCTTTACCACTTTTTTCACACTAGGAAATTCTACATGATATCTAATTTAGCCTGAATGTGGTTTATGAATTGTACAACCAGCGCTCTCCACCTCAATAAAGACTTTTCATACCACATTATGGGGGACAGAGCCACACAGTGGAGTCAGGCTTGATTTCAAATCCAGGCTATGCTACTTTCTATACAAGTACACTTGGGAAAATTACTTAACCTCTCTGAGAATCAAGGTCCAGAAAAAAAAGACAGCTATCTTCTAGGAGTACTTTAGAAATAAAATCAGGTAAGACAGGTAATATGTTTGGCTCTGTGTCCCCACCCAAATCTCATCTTGAATTGTACGCCTATAATTTCCATGTGTTGTAGGAGAGACCTTGTAGGACATACTTGAATCATGGGGATGCTTTCTCCCATACTGTTCTCATGGTAGAGAATAAGTCTTAGGAAATCTGATGGTTTTCTCATTCTCTCTTTTGCTGCCATCTAAGAAGTGACTTTTGCCATCCACCATGATTGTGAGGTCTCCCTAGCCACATCGAAATGTAAGTCCATTAAACCTCTTTCTTATGTAAATTGTCCAGGCTTGGGTATGTCTTTATCAGCAGCATGAAAATGAACTAATACAATAGGTTGGTAGATAAATATATATGTAAATGTTAGTTTTTTTCTCTTTCCTTGGAGGAATACTTGTGAATTTGTACTGTTGGGAAAATATCCATATATGCTTCAGTCCTCAGCTCAAGAGTGACGTATTTTTCGGAACCAATCTGACCTCTCCCTAGTCCCCTTTAGATGCCCATTTATAGCTAGGTATCCCTCCTGGATTCTCCATTAATCCTTTATGCATATCTCCTATACAGTGTAATGCTTACAGTGCATCACAAGTATGTGTTTGTATTTCTATCGACTGTACTAGACAATAAAGCCCTCTGGAGGGAAAGAAGAAATCTTATTTGACTTATTAAATCTAGTACCTAGCACAGTGCTTGGCACGTAACATGAGTTTCCTAGATATTTGAGTGTATGTGTGTGATAGAAAGAGTGGGAAGGGAGGGAAGGAAAGAGAGAGAGAAAAAAGAGACAGCAAGAGAGAGAGAGAGAGAGAGAGAGAGAGAGAGAGAGAGGAAAAGAAAGAAAGAAAGAGAAAAAGAAAAAGAGACAGAGAAAGAAAGACTAATTCCAAGGTTTCACAGTTTAAGAGGATCTGTATTATTATCTTACCCTTCCAGGGAGATGGCCCGTTGGAGAGTCACTGAAGGCTGACGAGTTGCGGTGCTATGTTGGGAATGACTGCAAGAAAAGACAGAAGAAACACAGATCATTTATTTAAAATGTTTTTGAACATTTTAATCAGTCCTATTGTCAAGAATCAATCTTCAAAGAAATACAGTAGAGATGAAATCTCTGGTGATAAGTAGAACCCTCCACCGAAATATAGCACTCTACCAGGTAAGAGTTAATTTTTTATAGTTTGATTTTAATGTATATTATTCAAATGTAAGCTTTGAATGATGGGTAGACATTAAAATGAACAAACATATTTGAAAAAGGTAATTTTTTTCTCTTAGAGAGAATGCAGAGCATAGAAACATACATTGCTTTATGATGCAATGTATTTTTTTAAGCTGCAGAATATTTTTTAACAAAATTTTAAGCATAACCTAATCTGTAAATCAGAGTAGTATTTAATTAGTATAGATGTATTTGTTAGGTCTAATTTGTAACACTTACTTGTAAAATTAATAACAATTGAACTATTTGATGAACATAAAACTTGAAAAATGGGGCTTTCAGTTGGCTATCAGTCTTCAAATTTAATATAATTGTATGTTTTGTTTATATGTAACAAGAAAAGACTGATTTTGCAGATAAGTAATAGAAATAAAATGATAATATCTAACATTTATTCAGGTCTTAAATTGCCTGAGTCACTTTCCTAAGTGTTTTTATATTTTTATGTCTTTTATTTCTCATAACTTTATGATGTATGTCCCATTTAACAGGTGAAGAAATTGAGATACAGAGAGGATTAGAAAGTTGCTCAGTCACATGGTAAATTCCTATGCTTGAGATGGCATCTAGACTGTTTGATTCTACAGTCATTTTAAATTCTTATAACAATTTTTCACATTTGTGAGGATTTGTCTTGCAATCTTAGAATATTCTTTAACTAGAAAGAGGGCAAGAAAATATTTCATCTGAGATAAGCACAATAATCGCAATTCAACAGCCAAACTTTATTGAATGTGTAATTTTAGTTTATAGTATTAAATATTTTGGTTGAAATACTAGTTACATACACACAAAATATATGAACATGAGTATATATATGTATATGTATAAAAAGAAACCTGAGTCAAATGTTTGCAGAACATTAGGCACCTTTGCAAAACTCTAGGATTTCTCAGCACATATATGGCAAACACTGACATTGCCACAGAGAATCAAGCTGTAGGCTACAGGGACTTTCATTCAGAACCTTGGTCACCACAGGTGTGAAGAGATGTTTTCCTGTGACATGTAGATAATATTTGCCTAAAGTTGAAGGTACAGAATTTTGAGACCACAGCTGAAACCTAGAGAATGATATTCAACTTAAAGACTGTGCCTCTTCAAGTTAAAGATTGTGTTTCCTGGTATCCCTCACAGCATCAAGCACCATAGATATTCATTGATCATGTTTTTAATTGACTAGTTGAAAAGCATCTTAGCATTCAGGACTTGTACTATGTAGCCAGACTGCCTGGCTCAACTATGTATACTGATGTAACCTTGTATAGGTTACTTAAATCTCTCTGTATGTCAGCTTCTCATCTTACAAGATTGGGATAGTAACAGCACTTTCCTCACAGGGTTATTGTAAGAATTAAATGAATACAGTGTTTAGAACAATGGCTATCATATAATGCTATATAAGTGTTTGTTAAATAAATAAACCAGGCCGGGCATGGTGGTTCACACCTGTAATCCTAGCACTTTGGAAGGCTGAGATGGGTGGATCATGAAGTCAAGAGATCGAGATCATCCTGGCCAACATGGTGAAACCCCATCTCTACTGAAAATACAAAAATTAGCTGGGCATGGTGACACACGCCTGTAGTCTCAGCTACTTGGGAGGCTGAGGCAGGAGAATTGCTTGAACCTGGGAGGTAGAGGTTGCAATGAGCCAAGATTGTGCCATTGCACTCCAGCCTGGTGCCTGGCGACAGAGCAAGACTCTGTTTCTAAATAAATAAATAAACCAACATATTTAGCAGAATGTGTACTTGGAGATGTTTAGTACCAAATTAGAATAATTACTGTATTTAGACTACTTCAGTTAGTCATACACTCAGTGCCACAAGGTGCATATTTCTGGGTATAACTTTGGTGATAACAATCAAATTAAAATATATATTCTATTATAAAAATAAAATTACTGGAAATAAAAATGAGAAATAAAAAAAAAATCACCCATAGTTCATTACCTTCTCTCACATTTTACAGAGTTATCTAATGCAGTTCTTGTAGGAGTCCTACAAGGTAGATGTGAGTATTCCCATATATAAAAAAGCAAAACATACAGAACTTAAAATAATTTTCAGAAATCAGCAGTGTGGAGCCAGAGTCCAAACTAAAGCCTATCTGATTGCCAAGTGTGTGTACTTTCCATTCTATCTTACTGACTCTCTACATGTCCGTATGTATTTCACATTTTTTTATATATATACAGAAACATATGTAACTTCATATCCTGTGCTTTTCCTAACATTACAATTAAAGCATTTCTATTGGGATTTCCATACTTATTATTTTGGTGTTATATAATGTTACTTCTTATGAAGATATAATTAGTCAACTATCCCTTGATAGTTGGATATTTGGGTAATGTTTATAATATTATAAACAGCACTGCAATGAACATGTTGACATCAATTAATTTTTTCTTATTCTACAATTCCTTTTAGATGCATTTCCCAAAATGGAAACACTTATTATGTTCTTAATTTATGTTACTAATTACTTTTCAATAGCTTTTTACCATTTTATTGCCTCCAAAAACGTGTATTTGTACCAGTTTTCCCACAGTCTTATAAGCACTTTAAAAACACCCTAACAATTTAATAGATGAAAAACGATGTTTCAGATTCATAATGAGCATTTCTTTGTTTATTAGTGAGAATGACCCTTTTTTCTATATACTTATTGGCTAATTGTATATCTTTTGTGCAAAATGTCTAATCCTTTCTTTACCATTTATCTTCCACTGGTCTAAATAGTACCACTTAGGCAAAGATCAATGATGTTCACTAACCAAGATTGATAAGTAACTGTAATTACTGATATCTTTCTCACCATTAATTCATCCCACAAAATTTAAAAAAAAGAATTATTCAGTAATCTCATTTATCATTACCTTACAACTAATTGTTATTCTACTCTATTCCAATAATATCCCCTTTGAAGTTTTAGTGACAAAGTACATGCAAACGGTACCATGAGGTGCTCAGAGAATTTGACTCCTTTCATATTACACATGCAAGGTTAGCCATTTTCTCCTAGCATGTAAATTTGGAACAAATAGAGCCTTTTCCAAAATGTAATTATCCTTTTACTCTATTTTAACACAAATACAGTGAACTAAGATAAATACAGTCAACACCTGTGCACATAAGTGAATTTTTGTTTTTCCCAAATACAATAGTAATGTCCAAGCCATACTTGCAGGAGGGATACTTGCAATGGATGTCTGGAGCTACCTGATGGTGATTACAACTGGTATTTTAAAGAACACCAAACATCTCCCCCTTTGGACCAAGTAGGTTCTATCCTTTCCACATTACAGGCTACACAGACAATGTGCTGTAGAGTTCCCATCACTAAGAAATTACAGGTAACCACTGCCTGGCTCTTTCACCTCCTCAGGCAGAGGCCAGTCAGACAGAATTTTGGGAACTGCTGGAGAAAGAACCAAGGGAGGAAATCACAGCTAAAACATGCTGCTCTCTGCTGCCCTCTCATTTTTCTACATATCCATAACAGCACCCAGGGCTGTGAATCACTAAGATTTATGGACATGCCTGTTTCTCCTATAAAGTCGTGTGTGCTTGCAGAGCAAGGTATTGGGTTTCTTCATCCATCATTGTCAGCTCAGGGTTGGCACACAAAAGACCGTTCATCAATGTCTTTTTGAATGATGGATACCATGGATTGAATCCTATCTATCTGGAAGGCTCCCATGACTTTCCTCTTTCAAATTCTGCAATAGCATCAAGAACAAGGTTTCACACCCATTTTCAAGGGAAATTAAATTAAGATCCAGATCTCCTAATAGATGGCAAAAGTACAACCCAGATTTGCCAGCTCCAAAGTGTTTGCTTCTCTGAGACAAATTATATTACCTTATAAAAAGGTGAAATCAAAGCTCTGTGACTGGTCTATATAGAAGACCTGAAACACTCTGTAAGAAAAGATTGAACTCCCACTAACACTGACAAGTTCTTTTTTTCTTTGGTATAAAATACCACCCATCATTTTTGTGATGTATGCTCAACCTCCATGTCAGTGGCTTTTGAAGATCATTTTTATGAAGCTCACTTAATAAAGGAACTTCTCTGTCTTATCCACACCACCTCATTAGTAAGCCTTGAACATTTATGAAGATTTAAGTAACAATAAATTGTGAGTGGGCAGAATGAGCATGAGGGTGAGCTCAGCAAGATGCTATAACATGGATGCTGGAGAGTAAGTCCCCTGCAGCCTTGTAGAAAATCTGTGGCACCAATTCCCTAGTTAGGTAGCTTGACTGAGGTAGTAAATCAAGTGACTGTGGAGATAAATATTACCAATACTTTTTAAGGTGTTAAGAGAGGTATTATGATGACCTACTGCCTGTCCAAATTATGCTGTCACTAAATAAAATCAAGCAAGAGTACAATAGAGTTTCCTTTCCAGTAACTCTCTGATTTTTCCAAGCAAAAGATTCGAAACTGGTGCTTTAAAAAATGAAATATGAATGGTGTTGAAAGATGCATTCCTGTTGCTGTGCTAAATTAAAAAAATTTTGAGCATCTGAATTGAAATTGTTCTATTACACATGGAACACAAAGGTCCCAGCTGCTGGTAACAAAGGGCTTTTTAATTTTCTCCTTCTCTGAAGCAATGAAAGTTAGGATGTGTGGTCTTTCCAATATGTTGTAATATTAAAACTATGCTATTGGAGACAGATCCAAGATGGCCAATTAGGAGCAGCTCAGGATTGCAGCTCCCAGCGAAAGCGTGGAGGGTGAATGGATGCTGCATTTCCAGATAGATTTTTATTGCCCACAGACCAAGAGATTCCCAGGCGGAGGAGCCCCACAGGTCACCAGTGCAGCTGTTTTGGCCGGCAAGGCTGTTTTGGCCGGTGTAGCGGTTCTCTCCACAAAATACATGGGTCTGGGTGCCATTTTAGCTGGCAATTGGAGCTCCTGGGATAGACAGTCACCCATTCAACTGATAAAAATAAAAGGGGACTGAAACAGGGAGCCAGGCCAGGAGATTACTAGGCAAAAAAACACCATGAATCTCAGCGCAGCTGTTTCAGATGGTGCAGTGAGTTGCTGCACGGGAAATCACACATATCCCGGTGCCTTTTCAACAGGCAACTGGAACACCTGGGACACAGAGTCGCCCATTCAACTGAAAAAAAAAAAGGGCTCTGGGGCAGGGAGCCAGGTGATCAGGCTTGGCTGGTCCCACCCCCATAAAAAAACAGCAATCTGAAACGCTCTGGATTGAGAGATTCACAGCAAGCGCAGCTGAACCGGGGACAGTCCAGCTCTGTGGGGGAGGGGCGTCCGCTATTACCGAGGCAGTCCACCACTACGGAGGTAGTCCGCCATTGCCGAGGCAGCCCGCCATGACAGAGAATCCACCATTATAGAGGTGGGCCACCATTGCTGAGGTAGTTCTAACTATACCCATATAAACAGGACTGCAGGGAAGTTCACACGGCAGCTGGGTGGAGCCCACAGCTGCTCAGCAAAGCCTCTGCAGGCAGACAATGACTAGGCAGGGCAGCCCTGAAAAAAGGCAGCAGCATAACAGAAACTCATAAAGCCCTAAATCCCCAGGACAGAGCACCTGGGCGGGGAAAAAGGGGGGTTTATGAGTTCTGCTGCGGCAGACTTAAACGTACCTACCCAGCAGCTCTGAATGAACAACGGAGCTCACAGCTCAGCATGTGAGCTCCTATAAAGGACAGACTGTCTCCTCAAGCAGCTCCCTGACCCCCGTATATCCAAAGAGTCACCTCATAAAGGAGAGCTCAGACTGACATCTGGCGGGTATCCTTCTGTGACAAAGATGGCAGAAGAAGAAACTGGCAGCAACCCTTACTGTTCTGCAGCAGCTGCAGGTGATCCCCAGGCAAGCAGGACCTGGAACGAACCTCAGCAGTCCTACAGCAGAGGAGCCTGAATGTTAGAAGGAAAACTGAGAAACAGAAAGAAATAACTTCATCATCAACAAACTTCATCAATCAACATCCGCTCAGAGACCCAATTGGAAAGTCAACAACTACAAAGATGACAGGTGGATAAATCCACAAAGATGGGAAGAAACCAGCGTAAAAAGAATGAAAACACCCGAAACCAGAACGCCTCTCCTCCTACAAGGGATCACAACTCTTCACCAACAAGGGAACAAGGCTAGATGAAGAATGAATATGATGAATTGACAGAATCAGGCTTCAGAAGGTGGATAATAAGAAACTTCTGTGAGCTAAAAGAACATGTTCTAACCCAATGCAAAGAAACTAAGAACCTTGAAAAAAGATTTGATGAAATGCTAACGAGAATAAACAACTTAGAGAGGAATATAAGTGAATTGATGGAGCTGAAAAACACAACACGAGAACTTCATTAAGCATGCAAAAGTTTCAATAGCCAAATTGACCAAGCAGAAGAAAGGATATCAGAGGTTGAAGATCAAATCAATGAAATAAAATGAGAAGGCAAGATTAGAGAAAGAAGGGTAACAAGGAATGAACAAAGTCTTCAAGAAATATGGGACTATGTGAAAAGACCTAATCTACGTTTGATAGGTGTACCTGAATGTGAAGAAGAGAATGAATCTAAGTTGGAAAATACTCTTCAGGATATTATCCAGGAAAACTTCCCCAACCTAGCAAGCCAGGCCAATATTCAAGTCCAGGAAATACACAGAACACCACAAAGATATTCCTCAAGAAGAGTAATGCCAAGGCACATAATCGTCAGATTCACCAGGGTTGAAATGAAGGAGAAAATGCTAAGGGCAGCCAGAGAGAAAGGTCGGGTTACCCACAAAGGGAAGCCCATCAGACTCACAGCAGATCTCTCAGCAGAAACCCTACAAGCCAGAA
>CAUYQU010049313.1:0-18833 GCA_963574635.1 Cheracebus regulus | reverse complement strand
TCTTCGTCACATTCAGGTACACCTATCAAACATAGATTAGGTCTTTTCACATAGTCCCATATTTCTTGGAGACTTTGTTCATTCCTTTTTACCCTTTTTTCTCTAATCTTGCCTTCTCATTTTATTTCATTGAGTTGATCTTCTACCTCTGATATCCTTTCTTCTGCTTGGTCAATTCGGCTGTTGAAACTTGTGCATGCTTCGCGAAGTTCTTGTGTTGTGTTTTTCAGCTCCATCAATTCACTTATATTCTTTTCTAAGTTGTCCATTCTTGTTAGCATTTCATTAAATCTTCTTTCAACGTTCTTAGTGTCTTTGCATTGGGTTAGAACATGTTCTTTTAGCTCACAGAAGTTTCTTATTATCCACCTTCTGAAGCCTGATTCTGTGAGTTCATCACACTCATCCTCCATCAGGCCTTGTTCTCTTGCTGCTGAGGAGGTGCAATCCCCTGTAGGAGGAGAGGCATTCTGATTTCGGGTGTTCTTAGCCTTTTTGCACTGGTTTCTTCCCATTTTTGTGGATTTATCCACCTGTCGTCTTTGTAATTGCTGACTTTCAGATTGAGTCTCTGAATGGACGTCCGGCTTGTTGGTTATGAAGTTTTTTCTGTTTCTTAGTTTTCCTTCAGTGGGCGCCCCTTCCCCACAGAGCTGGGCCTTCCCAGGTTCAGCTATGCTTGCTCTCAGTCTTCAGCGCTTCCAATTGCTGTTCTCCTTGTGGGGATGGGACCAGCCGAGCCCAAGTAAAAGGGCACCCAGTCCCATACACTCTGCACCGAGAAGCGCCGCGCCGGCCAAAAGAGTCACTCTGGCAACCCGTGTGGCTCCTTCGCCGGGAATCTCCCAGTCTGTGGGCATCAAAAATTCATCTGCAATTGCGGCATCCACTCGCTCTCTGTGCTTTCTCTGGGAGCTACAATCCTGAGCTGCTGCTACGTGGCCATCTTGGATCTCTCTCCCGCCATGTGTGTTAAGTTTATTCTGATTTACTAATTCATTTTTACCTAGTTAAAAACACTATCCAACTGTATTTATTTGAGGTAGTTTATTTACTGTAGAAGAAGGCAAGACTGTCACAATTTTAAAGCAGTTTTGATTATTGTGGAATCTTTGATCTGTTTCAGTGATCCTGAGATACATCAAAACCTATTGTGATAGTTTCAGTGTCACTGACCTTGCTTATGGTGTGTGACAGATGACAGATACCTTAAAGCTTACATTGTGGCTCTTAAATGCAAATGAGATTTATCTAGAGATCTGATATGTGACTTTCTCTAAAAGATACAATTATATTTATTCGCCTCACTTTTTAGTTCATTTACTGCAACTTTATCTTTCAAAACATCAAACGATGTTACTACAGAATCAGAAGCCACTTTCACAGGGATCACTTTTATTGATAATGCTCCAGATGTACAGAAAGATTTATAAATCTAGCTAAGCTAAAATAGTATTTTGTCCATCTTTGAGCTTAGCAGTCAAGGCTTAGGAGATAATGCAAGGAGAAAGAACAGGAAAAGCAGACCCATGATGGCACTTAAGGGAGTTGAGATGGCTTTGTCTAGAAAGATCAGCACTCTCTCTTCAATTGGAAAAGAATGAAAGAAAGAATCTAAATTGTAGTAAATGGGATTTAGGTTAGTCTATTGAGTGAGAGCTTCTGAAGTGAGAGTGCCTGAACACTAAGGTGGTTTTGTAGGACCTCCTTTCTGAAACAGAATTAGTAAGAGACACCCACCTTCTAAAATATCTCAGTAACCTTAGGAGGTTTTACTAAATTCTAATTCTCTGATATTACCTGGTAAGGCATCAAAAGAAATTGTTGATTCCTTGTTTCTTGGATTTGTGGGAACAGAGCTGCATGCATGTACTTTCCTTGAATTCTTGAATATGATGAGTACAGTCCTTGTCTTTTGAAAAATGAACTTAATTAGTGTGGTGTTTGAATGTAATTACAGTAAATCAGAATTTTCATTTAGCATGTTAATTATCCATATGAGCCCAGAGGCCAGAGCTGTAGCTCCAACTTTATTGCACATAACACTCATGATGCACTCTTGTTCTGCCACAATGGGAAGGTACAGGGTATTAAATATCCTATTAATACTTCATAATTCATAATTCTATTTGCAGTACAGCCCTAGATATTTTTTTATGAAGTCAGGTTCTCACTCTGTGGCTGAGCGTTCAGTCCAATGGCCTGATCATATCTCACATAGAAACATTGAACTCCTGGGCTCTAGGTGATCCTCCTACCTTAATCTCCTGAGTAGTGGGGCTATAGGCACACACCATGCTTGGCTAATTTTTATTTTTAATAGATGATGTCTTGCTATTTTGCCCAGGCGAGTCTTGAACTCCTGGCCTCAAACAACCCTCCCACCTTGGTCTCCCAAAGTGCTGGGATTACAGGCATGAGTCACCACACCCAGCCCAGCCCTAGATTTTTTAAAAAGTTCCCAAAATGATTTGAGGAATTTTTACAAAGCACACAAGATTTCTCAACAAGATTATTTTAGCCAGGATTTTTATGTTTTACTTTAAGCTATATGAAATTATATTTGTGGAACCTGTTTTCTCATTATCTAAGACTTGAGTTTCTCCTGTGAGCTAAAGGAGTTTCCTAGATTGGTGTATGTGCTGCAGAGTCTCAGAGTAAATGCCAGAAAATACAGCCAAAACTATGGTTGATGCTGACCTGTTAGCTTACCTTAGAATAGGGAAAAGGGAGTCATATGAACTGAGCAGATTACAAGGTTACTCAGCACAATTCAGAGCCACATTAAAGTCACATTTTTTAGCACAGCCTTATTCTCTTTGAGGGCTTATTTTTTCTGACTTGGCTAGATTGTAGGCTTTCCTACAAAGGAAGAATTTTATCCAAGGAGAATGTGTTTTATACTTATGTGGAAGGCCAATACAATGATGATTTTGCTGACTTTCATGCTAAACATGGCTGTGTGTACAAATGTATGAAAGTATGTCTATTTGTATGTACTCATTCCTAGATATTCAGGACCTCATACACACTGCCTGGCAAGGTGTCAATAATGATTTGTTATATAAACAAATAAATATATGTTTATTTGCTGTCATATTCAAATGACCAACTGAGAGAATGAATTTGTGCAGTTATCCATGTATTTGTTGGCATTTTTATATATGTATTTATACTCTTCTACATTCCAAGATAGAATTTTAAGTAGTGATTTCTTAGAGTTCAGAATTGAACTTATTACTATAATAATATCATGCATTAAAATACTACCTTCTTTTCTGCAGCTTAAGTATCAATAAGCTGGTTTTATTTTGTATTCGTGAATCCCATTATCTCTATAGAAAAAGAGAATCCCAGGCACAGGGAAGTTAATTAACTTTTTCATGTTTCAAATGAGTGAGTTTAAAATCCTGGACCCTAAGTCACTGTCCTCAGTTGTCTCTTCTACACTCTGTTTAGTTGGGACCAGCTTCCTAATTAAGTAGGATCAGAGAGTCCAGTGAACCAATCTAATTCCTACCATGTAATCAGGATTGAAATCCTGCTCACCAGATGAATGGTACCTTCTTCTCATCTTGCTTTTACAGGTCATGTGAGTAATTTAACATAGATAACCTTGGTGCTTAGTCTTAAAGAATATATGTTTAACAAACCCTTTGGTAACTGTATTTAGCCATGCACTTACATTTAGTAAGATAGCTTTTATATTGAAATTCTGTGGAATTCAAAATTAATAATTTTGCTTAAAATATTTTTTGCACTAATTATTATTGTCTTTTTATTTATGTTAAATAAATACCACTGAGAGTTCTGCGTGCTATATACATGATGATTAGAAAGAGCTCTTACTCAGCCACTTGGAAGATACCATAAATTATACTTAAGCCTTCTTTTATTCACTCAGCAGAGCCAAGGAAAACATTTAGTATTCTTGTATACAACCCATCTGATTAGCATTTGGACATCTTTGGAAACTGGCTTGAATTCTATAGGTGTATTGGAGTCAGTGATTATACTAGTCATTTGATAGTTTGGATATACACAATCTAGGCTGTGTAGGAAGAACCATTTCACTTTGAAATGTGTTGAACATTTCTATATTCTTCAGTAATCGACATCTTTCAATCCAAAAAGTATTTTAAAATTGTAACGTGGTTTTCAGTTTTCAGTGGTTGTTCAGTGTCAAAATATAGCACTATTTTAATAATAATATTTTAAATTCCATTTTTAATTGAAAGAATTCGTGAAATGGGGCCTGAAACACCCTTTTTCAATATCAGACACAACTTTCATGTAAAAACATATCTTTGTGATTCCAGATATCAATTTAATTATTTTGTAACCTATTTCATTATAAACATTCTTTATTATTATAAGAATTTGACAACATATTACAACCATCTATAAGCTTCAGTTTCATCATTACATATTACTTCTTTTTTTTTTTTTTTTTGAGACAGAGTCTCACCCTGTTGCCCAGGCTGGAGTACAGTGGCACAATCTCAGCTCACTGCAGTCTCCACCTCCCAGGTTCAAGCCAGTCTCCTGCCTTAGCCTCCCGAGTAGCTGGGATTACACACTCAGCTAATTTTTGTATTTTTAGTAGGGAATGGGTTTCACCATGTTGGCCAGGCTGGTCTTGGAACTCCTGACCTCAAGTAATCCTCCAATCTCAGCCTCCCAACATTTTGGGATTACAGGCGTAAGCCACCACGCCTGGCCCACATATTACTTAATGTCTCCTTTTCTTTCATATGTTCAGGGCCATTTATCAGGGCAGGGCTGGAACTAGGCTCAGACAAGCAAAGCACAGGATTCTGAGAGTGAGTGTCTCCTTAAATTTTGCACCTTAGGTGCCTTGCTTGCCTCATCCTAGTGCTAACCCTGCAATAGGGTTTACAAATTAAGAAACACAGAAACTGTTAAAACGTGTGCTCTGAATGAAGAGACGCCCCAAACAGGCTTTGTGTGAGCAACATGGCTGTTTATTCACCTGGGTGCAGGCAAGCTGAGGCCAAAAAGGGCATCAGTGAAGGGGGGTTTTGATAGAAGTTTGATTTTATAGATTTGGGAAAAATGGAAAGTTATGGAAGTTACAGTTGGTGGTTTTTTGCAAGCTGGGAGTGGGTAATAGGGTGGGGAGTCAGGAGGATCGGCCAAGTTCAGTTACAAAGTCCAATGGCCTTGTCAATTGAAGCCAGAATAAGAAACAATAGAAGAATGTCTCAGGTTAGTTAGGCCCCGCAGGGGTTAATGGTTCTTCTTTCCAGCTACTTAAGGTTTTCTAATTCTGGAAGGCCCTCCAGAGGTGTACGTGCAGTTCATGGGGGTTGCCATGCCATCCAAGACACAGTCAGACCTTACATTCCTGTCTTTTCACATTAGTAATATAAAGGCAACAATGAAGAGTGGAGGGCAGCGGAATATTAGGAAGGCTGGCAACAGAGGGTGATGGGGCAGTGTTTCTCAGGGCTTCTTCAAGCGGGATTAGGAGTGGTATGGAAACCTAAAAATGGGAAAGAATTTAGACTGCTGGGAGTTCTTGGGGCAAGGGGTTGTTAGAAGGAGCATTTGTCGTATTGACTGATTGGTTATCACTTGTATACAATTTTGTAGGAACTGAGAGATTAATCAGAAAACACAGGGTTCAAATAAGAGAAGGATAAAGATAGTATCAGAGGACTAAGGATTGGAAGAAGCCACTACTCCCAGTTAGAGAGTGTCCAGCCAGTCCAGCCAGCTCCAGAACAACCATTTGCCTTATTAGCAAGCTTTTGGGCTCTTTTAATTTATTGATGGCATCATATACAAGTCTAGACTGGTTTACATAAAAACAACATTCTTCATTTAGGAATAGGCAAATACCTCCTTTTTCAGCAGTCAGTAAATCGAGACCTCTGCAGTTTTGAAGGATAACTGCAGCTAAGAAATTTACTTGAAATTGAAGAAAGGATAGTGATTGAGTTAATTCTGCAATGCTAGCAGAGAAATCATTAGAGAGGCTACAGAAGGTGCCAATTGAAGTGGTAAGGCCTGTGCCAAGTGCAGTAGTAATTCCTAACCCTACAAGTAAGGAGATTAATGGAATGACCTGCTCGTGTCATGTTGGGACCACAAAGGGAGGCTTTCTTCTCCATTGGCAAACTGAATTTTGGGAGTAAGGAAAACTAAGGGTACAAGTGCCTGTCCATTTGGCAGGAAGGCAGATGTAGGAAGAAGAACCACAGAGGAAAAAAGTCCTTGGCTTAGACAGAACTGGAAGTATAGACTGAAAAAGTGAGAAAGTGGTCTGAGGCAGTGCTATAGTCTTGGACTGCAGCTGTTAAAATTTGTAGCAGGGTTTGATAGGGTAACTGTGTGGAGGCAGAGCTTTCGTTCTCATGGTGTATGGGGAAGCATGTGGTATCTTTAAGTAACCACGCACTTTTATTAACAAGATTGGGTATGAGCAGACAGGAACAGGGGTCTAGAGGAGAGTCTGAGGAGCAAGAGGAGGGTAGCCAAGGGTAGAGTGAGAGACAGGGTAAATGTCTACCTAGGCAAAACCTGCTATTGACATTTTAAGACTGCTAGCAATAAAGGAGGGCCTTTCTGTAATGCACAGTTCGTATGCTCCTATTTTTTGGTTAATGTGGGTACAGGGCTCTTGAGGTGAAGTGTAAAGGAACACAAAGAGGATGGCAGATAGAGTCATGGGGTTCAGGGTTTTTGTTAGGTATTCCATGAGAGACTGGGTTGAAGTCAGGTCCAAGAGCAGTGGTTACTTTGGGGGTTTCAATAAAGAGTACATAAAGCTGGAGAAGGCGAGGGGCTGAAAGTAAGTGTATGAGGTGTAAAGAGGAAACTAAACTTTGGAGGTTGTGAGAGCCATAGAGGGAAGGTGGGGCATAGCCTGTGATTTTGAGGGTATCCGGGTGGCAGCTGCTGCCACGCGTAGGCATGAGGGCAAGCCCAGGACTGTGAGGTTAAATTGTTTGGATAAAAATGCTACAGGTCATGGGCCTGGCTCCTGTATAAGAATTTCGATGGCACAGCCTTTTATTTCTGCTGTGTAGATAGAGAAGGGTTGAGAGGAGTTGGGGAGTGCTAAAGTAGGAGCAGTCTCGAAGGCCTTTTTTAGAGAACGGAAGGAAGAGTGAAGAAAGGATTTTTGGCCTATGAGGTCAGCTAAGTTTCCTTTTGTAGGTTTATAAAGTGGTTTGGTTAGAAGGGCAAAACCTGGTATCCAGAGGCCATGCCATTCGAGGCGAGGTCAGGCCTTATACTCTGAATCTCCAAGCTCATTCCAAATCATGACTGCCATTTGATTGTACCTTTTTTTTTTTTTTTTATTGAAGAGAGACAGTCATCTGGGATAAGTCAAAAGATAAAAGAGGAAAAGGCTATGGAACTAAGGGAACTTTTCCTAGAAAAGGAGATCACAGAAAACCTGTTGCATTAAGGACAAAGGTTATTCCATCAAGTATCATTAACTCACAGTAGTGACTGAGAGTGAGCAGCAAGTTGACAGCTTGGTGAAAAATCTGAAACAGAATATATATTAAATGAATTTTTGTTATTTCAAGTACAATGCATTTAAAAAGCATAATGCATATGCATTAACAAACATTTCAACGTATGTTCTAAACACAAATAGAATGATTATCAGGCTGAGCATGGTAATACCTGTAATCTCAACACTTTGGGAGGCTGAGGCAGGAAGACTGCTTGAGGCTAGAGGTTCCAGACCAGCTCTGACAACATAACAAGACCCCATCTCTACAAATAATTTTAAAAATAGCTGGGCATGATAGTGTACACCTGTAGTACCAGTTACTTGGGAGGCTGAGGTAGGAGAATGGCTTGGCGCAGAAGACAAGCCTGCAGTGAGCCGTGATTGTGCCACCACACTTCATCCTGGTATCAGAGCAAGACCTTGTTTTTTAAAGAAAAGAAAGAAAAAGGAATGATTTTCATACTGCTTTGGTTTGGAAATTTTCTGATTCTGGATCATATCTGTTTACTTAAAGAAAACCCTTAATTTTTTTCAATAAGATTATTTTCAGTTTTATAATTTAGTACAAATGATAAATATCAGAATTTAGAAATGGAAATCAAATTATTGAGGTTTCAATGATACCAAATCAATCTCTTTTAAGTGGAACATACTTCATGTGTAATAATCATTTGTGGACAGAGAAATCAATGTAAAATTAGTGGAGAACACACTTTTAGGATTTCAGTTATTGAGCTTTTTGGTGTTATCCCAATTTTTTCTGTACTGAACATTTATTCCTTCTGTACAGAATGTTTTTACATGATGTTAGAGTAGACATGGAATAAGGCAATATCATGAATATTTCTGATGTGAGAACTTTTATAGACTTTTTATTTAAGTGATCTAAATGGGAGTTGGAAAAATATTGTCAATAAAATAAACTTCCAAAGGCATATAAGATAACCAGACTTTCTCTGCAGGCATCTTATAAACATTGAAGTGCTATGTGCTATAGTCTCCCTTCTCCTACCTGTAACATATAATAAAAGCATATAAGTAGAGATTCAAAATGAATTTTAAATTATTTTCTGTGTATTCCTTGACTGAATTTACTTGTTTTTTCTCTTTTCTTAGGATCTGAGCAGCAAAGATATGAAGAGAGATTTGTATATTGTTGCCCATGTGATCCGAATAGGTACTGTTCACCTTACCCATTCACATGACTAAGACTGACCTAACTTGGGATAAGTCTGTCTTGTGCATGACCTTTGTTTTCTCCCTAGATCTTACCTGTAATTTCAGGTCTCAGGATTAGAGTCCAGCTTGTATGAAGCTATACTTAAATTCAACTGCTGTGGTAGCTTTGTTTGATATAAATGGATACAGAGAGGTCTTTTTGTTTGCGTTTTTATCACTTAAAACCTTCTGCTCCCTTTCTGTTTTTAGACCCAAACTTTTTATTTGAAATGGTCTACTTATTGACATTGCCTCTGTACCTACCCTACACTCAGAGGTTTTATAGCAGGGTTCCAGGGGTGCCAACTTCACAGCAAAGGCTATTCACCACCTATTGTTTGTGTTTGAAATTATGTATCTGTAGTACTCTCCACAAAATTAAGAGTTATTGTCATCACTCCAGAAGATGGATGGTATTTCACTTCTACCCCACCCAAGATGAAAAAGTGATTTTTGCTACTGTTCTGTCGTTGGTTTGCTCAGAACTTATTTCATGTTTATGATATAACTTTTGGGGCTATAGTGAACCAAGTCCTCCTTTATAGGTTTGAGTTCTGGCATATCATGTGCATTTTTATCAAAGAATATTTTTTAATCCCTTGCCAACAAAACAGCTATTTTGCTGTACTTAATGAAGTGTTTGTTAAGTTTCCAGCATTTGCAAGTATTCTTGCCACTGTAGGCACAGCTTTGTTAAGCAGGAAAAGTAAGCACTCATCCACTTTCTAAGACTACTTTCGGTCCCACAATTGTTCAGGATGACATTTGACAGCAGAATTTGGTTGAAAGAAAACAGGATCCTCCTTGTCTGTGCATATGTAGTTTATACCTGGCAGCTAAAATACTGAACTTTGTATCTATAATATACCCGACAAGTTTAAATCTATTATTAGCACATTGGTTTTTCTAAGAAATTCATAAAATCACTTTTATTCTCATGTGATTATTAAATGGACTGTTGATATTGGTTTAGAGGACAATAAGAATGATTGATTGAATGCAGTATGGGGAAGAGCTTTGGCTAGAGGCCTGTTTGGTGTTTTTCCAGATAAATATCCTTGGATGACTCCATTTAGTCCTGTAGTCTTCCAACTTAGAAGATTTCCTAAGTGCCTATAGCTCAGGCATCCTTGTATGACAATTAGGTGATACTGGACAGGGAGCATGCTTTTCTCAGTCTGACTGGTGTTTCATGCTTTTCTCATTCAAGGCCGGATGCTCCTGAATGACTCAAAGAAAGGTCCTCCTCACCTGCACTACAGGCGACCATATGGCTGTGCAGTCCTAAGCATCTTGGATGTCCTACAGTCACTCACAGAAGTAAAGGAAGAAAAGGATTTTGTTCTTAAGGTTTACACGTGAGTAATGGACATCAGGAATATTAATGTTGTGTAGCATAAGACATCCCAGCACTGCCCTTGAGAGCAGCAGTGCTCAAACCTTGTGGACATGGGCCAGCCGCAGTGGCTCACGCCTGTAATCCTGGCACTTTGGGAGGCCGAAGCAGGTGGATCATGATGTCAGGAGATGGAGACCATCCTGGCTAACATGGTGAAACCCCGTCTTTACTAAAAATAACAAAAAATTAGCCGGGCGTGGTGACACACACTGTAGTTCCAGCTACTTGGAATGCTGAGGCAGGAGAATGGCTTGAGACCCCGGAGGCAGAGGTTGCAGTGAGCCAACATCGCACCACTGCACTCCAGCCTGGGCGACAGAGCAAGACTGTCTCAAAAAAACAAAAACAAAAACAAAAAGCCTTGTGGATGCAGAATCACCAGGATATAGGATAGGGAGGCTCTTGAAAATGCAGAAGATTGATCTAAGATTTGGGGTGGAGCCCACACAGCATTATTTTTAATAAGGTTCCCAGGTAATTCTGAAACAGCTTCATTTGGGACCTTCTATCCTAAAGTGAAACTCTGGTAGTATACATTTCCATTTCTCTCCAGAATTAACCAGTCTTACATATTTGCAGAAAAGCTAACCATACACCTCTCATGTTTCTTGGCTATGAGAGTCTTGTGTGTCTAATGCTTGCCCACTAGTCATTATTAACTGGGCTGCTAATGATCAAGATTGTTTAAAAGAATGATCATGAGTCAAATTTCTCTATCTTTGAAAGAAAGCCAGTTACTCTGAGGAACTGAGATATCATTCTTCACTTGTGCCACCGGAGATCAGTAAGTCACATCCAAACAGGCATGGCATTATTTGTAGTGTTCTTCAGCCAAGGGATATTGTCTTAGATAAGCAGTCCATCTCTTTCTAACTTTTTAAACAATAGGAAAAACATAATGAAAAGAAATGCAGAATTCAGTCATATACTCCATCTTTGGTCATGTAGGCTTACACACACAGAGTAGTGCTAAAAAATAATAAGTGGTGAGTTTAGTAAGTTTTTAAAGCAAGTATACATAAAATTGTGAGAATTTTTTGAAACTCATCTTTCAGTTCAACCCAATATTGTTTATCTAAATTAAATCAAATACTGCCAATCACCATGTTAATATATCTTTACCATAATATCATATAGAGATTTTTCTGCATTATCTGTTACTCTGTCTAACTTGGGCATGAAATAAACTTAATCCACAATTTCTATTAAGCTACGTTTGATTAATTTCAAAATAAAAACCTAAATCTCCTCGTTACCTATTTTCTCTTCAGCTTTGTTCTATTCAGAGTTGTATACTTGATGGGATGAGGATCTTCCTTTGGAATCATAACTTACAAAGAACATTTTGGCTGGTTTTCTCCACCTTCCATGCATCAGTCATACGCTTTCTCCATTTACCAAATCCCCACATTGATGGGTGGTGGAACCTGCTTGTTCATATGCCTTCCTTTCTTTGAAAAGAACTAAACAGAAATCCAGAATCATCATTATTATCATCTTACTCCACTGTATTTTTTCCAAGGGCAAGGGATTTATAGATAGCACTGTAGAATTGTTATGTCTTTGCATGTATTATCTCTTCCTTGTTTTGGTGCAAATTTTCATTACAGTTAGGAGCTTGCACAGCATTCCTCCTGAAATCATGCTGTCAGGCTTAATTGGCCTAATTGCTTTTAAAGCAACAGCTTTCTGCTAGAAATGAGATTCACATACATATTTTTCTTAGCTCCTTCTTTTGGGCTGTGTCTAATATACCAGTTCTAAAAAACTGAAGAAAAATATATTTATAGAGAAGATAGTTTTTTCAGAATTTCTTTTGAAAGATTAACAGAGTTAAAATGTACAATAATTTTTCTACTGGAAAATGTTAACAGACTTTCAGACAAGCTCTGAAATGCATGTTTGTACATTGATTTTGTGTGTAGTATAGAATTATTCTAGGTCTAGTCATTTTAATCCACCTCAGCACAGTGAATCTAGCCCTCAGGAGAAGCAATATTTTCCAGTAAATTTCAGGCAATGTTTTTGTTGGTTAGATTGAATTGGAAGCTTAAAGAGTTTACTAATTGCTATTGATAGTGCTTTAGCCTTTGCTAGGGCAGGATTTTACAACGATAAAAACCTCTTACAGTTTTAATAAGTGAGTTGGCAAATACCTGATTAGTTCTTCACATTCTCGTTATTTCTTTCATTGTTCATAGTCAGCCTTAACCAGAGAAGATTCAGACTCCTGTCTGTCTCTGCCAAGGCCACTACTCTGCTATATAATGTTGTTTTTATATGTTTATGGAAAGGCACCACATCCTTTTAAGAAAATTGCCATAAGAAGTTGAGGCATTAAAACTAGGTCACTTCCAAATGAGTCATATGCCTTTAAACTCACAAATAAATAACCATATGTGCATTTCAGTCTGATACAGATAGCATATTTTTCTTGGCCAGAAGGACAAGGGGTCACAAGCAGGCACAGGGCACACTGTACTTAGAACCCAGGGCACAAAAGGAGAGGAGTGCCAGGAACCAAAGCCAACACTGGAGGGGGTGGTCTTCCATAAATAATGCATGTAACCAAATACAAGATGGCTTTGAATATGTGATGATCGCTGTCCAATTTTACAATGAAAAATGTCCAAATAAACATATTTAGGCCAACCTTAATGAAACAGATAAATATGTGTTTTGAATATTAAATTTTTAATTTGGGTTACAATATATTATAAAATACATTTTATAAATTATGTACCAATCATATATTATGTAAAACTGAGATATATTACTTATTCTTGACTCTCAAATTTCATGAAAAAAATTATTTAAATTATTCATATGCAGCCATGCCATCAGGTCTTTGTCATCACTTGAGCCACTTTCTGAATTATCTGACATAGTTTTCCAAGGCACATTATTTTTACTTCATCAAATTGGCTTTGATGCATCATTCTTTGACTCTCATGATGCTATCACACTGGAAATTCATCTTGAGGCTTAAGATGATACAACCACATACTATGCTACTTTTATGGTGATTTTCACAATAGCATTTAACACTTCAATTTGCTGATCATACCCCAACCATAATTACTAAATCTGTGCAGCTTTGCTCTTTCTAAAAAAAATGCATTTCAACCGATGCTGCCAGATAACCTTCATAAGCATCTAAAAACTTGAGGTAATTTCAGGTTAATATACTTGACCTAGACAGTGCTGTGATGTTCAAAATAAAGAGATTCAGAAAATGCCCCATATCATGAAAGACTTTATGAGGACAGAAATATCAAGTGGCATATACCTACTCTGTACCCACAAAAATTAAACATTTAAAGAAATAAACAGTTTTTTAATTAAAGCAATATTAGGTGGCAACCTCTTCTGTGAGTAATGACTAGAAGGGAACTGCTCCTCATACTTGGGATAGACACTAGGCCTAATCAGGCATTTTTTGAGAATATTGTCTTTGGATTCTTTGCTTCATAGCTACCTTATCC
The DNA here is from genome assembly GCA_963574635.1 of Cheracebus regulus. NCBI lineage: Eukaryota > Metazoa > Chordata > Mammalia > Primates > Pitheciidae > Cheracebus > Cheracebus regulus. The sequence goes on along the minus strand of CAUYQU010049313.1, from coordinate 5,236 downwards.
ATGAAACTGCCTTAAGGGTACTTGTTTAGGAGCCATTTCTTTCTTTTTTTTTTTTTCTTTATTTTTTTGCGACAGATTATTACTCCCTCTTTTGCCCAGGCTGGGGTATACAAAGTGCTGCGATCTCAACTCAATGCAATCTCGGCCTCCTTGGTTCAAGCAGTTCTCGTGCCTCAGCCTCCCGAGTAGCTGGGACTATAGGCACGTGCAGCCACGCCCTACTAATTTTTGTATTTTTAGAAGAGACAGGGTTTCACCATGTTGGCCAGATTGGTCCTGATCTCATGCCCTTGTGATCCACCTGGCTCGGCCTCCCAAAGTGCAGGGATTACAGGCATGAGCCACTGCACCTGGCAAGGAGCTATTCTCAAATGGAAGAGCATTCTTTTTTTTTTTTAATTTTAGGTTTTGGGGTACATATGAAGAACATGCAAGATTGTTGCATAGGTACACACATGGCAGTGTGATTTGCAGCCTTCCTCTCCATCACCTATATCTGGCATTTCTCCCCATGCTCTCTCTCCCCAGCTCCCCAACCCCCACTGTCCCTCCCCTGTTTCTCCCCAACAGACCCCAGTGTGTGATGCTCCCATCCCTGTGTCCATGTGTTCTCATTGTTCAACATCCACCTATGAATGAGAACATGTGGTGTTTGATTTTCTGTTCTTGCGTCAGTTTGCTGTGAATGATGGTTTCTAGGTTCATCCATGTCCCTACAAAGGACATGAACTCATCGTTTTTGATGACTGCATAGTATTCCATGGTGTGTATGTGCCACATTTTCCCTGTCCAGTCTATCATCGATGGGCATTTGGGTTGGTTCCAGGTCTTTGCTATTGTAAACTGTGCTGCAATGAACATTCGTGTGCATGTGTCCTTATAGTAGAATGATTTTAGTTCCCACATATGAGTGAGAACGTACAGTCTTTGTCTTTCTGTGCCTAGCTTATTTCACTAAGCATAATGTTGTCCCATTCCATCCATGCTGCTGCAAATGACAGGATCTCATTTTTTAATGTCTAAATAGTATTCCATTGTGTGTATATCTGTATATGCACACACAAACATCACATTTTCTTTATGTGGATGGACACTTAGATTTGCTCCATATCTTGGCTGTTGTGAATAATGCTGCAAATACATTGGAATGCAGATATCTCTTGGATATACTGATTTTCTTTCTTTTAGGTATATACCCAGCAGTGAGATTGCTGTATCTTATAATAAGTCTATTTTTAGTTTTTTGAAGAATCTTTGTACAAATTCTTCATATGAGATTTTAGTTGTAGAAACTAAAGGGGAGCTGAGTAGCAAAGTGAGATTAATGTGCTGTAGAAAAAAAGATATGAATTAAAGATAAAAGGTCCAAAAACAATAATGTCATGGTAGGATAGATCCAAGGAATTCATGGAAATCTTGGAAAGAGTTTAGCATTTTCTTGGATTATAAAATTAGAGGATTGAACCAATTCTAAACATAGCTAAGAGGTTTAGAAAACTCCAACTGATATCTGGGTTTCAAATCCTTTTGTCAAATTCCATGCCCTACCCTACCATGTAAAAAATACAAATCTAAAGTTATTAGTAGTATTTAACTAGACATATTCACCTGATAGATTATTTTGTACGAATGGACATCTTCAAAATGTTAAGACTTTTCTTTCTTACACAAGAAACACTTTTATTAATTGAGGAAGAAAACAAAAGTGTTGCAAAGTTTTCTTCTGATAGAAGAAATTTATTACTAGGTATTTTCTTTCTTGTAGTTGCAATTTTGAGGGGTATATTTTCATTATATTTTCTATTAGTGTTAAAATGTAAGAGAACTATTAATTTTGGATCAATTTTATAAATGACAAATTTTTCTGAGTTATAGCATTATAGTTAAACTCTGCCACGACACAATAAAAGGTTTCAAAAATTTTAATTCCACAAAATGTGAGGTTATATTATTGTAAGGTTAATGAGCTATCTGGCCCAAGTCTGTATAGGTAGCCGGCCTAGAGTTCTAATGTCCACTTGTAAAATCCAAATGTATCCCAAGTCCTTATGGCAATTGCTATTCTCATTTAAATATCAATGGGGACAATTTTAGACCTGGTGGCTGGCTGGGACATATGGCATAGCAGCAGTGACTCCAAATCTCTTATTTGGTACCTGTTTTGTTAGCAAGATCTGGGAATATTGGCCCAGGAGAATTATTAGGATATAGGAACTCACTTTGTTTTTTCTGTGTTTTTAGATATGGCTTTCTGCCATATACATGTTTGGTATTTCTCCACTCTATGTCCCTCGATCTAATAAGATAAGAACTTTTAGTCATTTGAGAGTGGGGTCTTGAAAGGGGACTAGAGCTAGTTGCCAACAAGGTGACATTTGAATTTTGATAATACTGGGTTACCTAATGGCAATTTTCTTTGCTGCAGTTGGAGTCATTGTCTGATTAACTTTAGGGTAATTATATATTCTGTCATTATTAAGATCCATCTGTATTCTGAACATGTTAGCTAGTTAAGGTCAATAGAGATGTGATGGGTACTAATCTCTGCAATCCTTCATGAAAGCAGTATTGCTTTGGGCTGTTTCTGAAGATAGAGGCAGTTCTGGTGGCCTGCACTTGACATTTTCTAGAATAACGGCCCTCACTTCTTGAGTCAGGAAACTAATATAGACACTCTACCAACTGTGGAATAATGCTTTTCCCATTATTCATTCCAGAACTTGGGAATTAACCACAAAATTAATTCAGGGACTCACTGGGCACATTGCAATAGAACTGAGCCAAAATTTGACTAGTTCCCTGATTGTCCATAAGCCCCTACTCTGACTGGTGGACCACAGTGATGCTTGGGTCTCTGGGAATTAGTGTCAGTTCAGAGCCAATGTCCAGTAATCCTCCAGTAATTCTGATTATTTTAACTTCCCCAATGCACAACTGCATGGAAGGTTGGAAGGAAGATTAACCATATAAATTTTTGGCAATATAGAAGAGTCCTTCAAAAGAAACTTGAAGGTTCTTCAAGGGAACTCAGGCTCAGCAACATTAAAGGGGCCTCTGAATCTGTGAAGTTTCATAACTTGGAATTGATTGAGACCTAACTTTCTGTTTAAATGAGTCAAATCAGACTCTTTTCTAACATAGAGCTTTTCAGCTTATACAGATCCAGTAAGAGTTAAGTAGTATATCTATCTATTCAGTTTTAGGAATGCCATTATCAACTAGCCAGTGCTAAAGATCTCTGTAAGTCAAACTCTTCTGATTACTTTGGCTCTACTGTTCATTACAGTAACCAAATTCACTCTGACTATGGCAAACAAGTGCCACCACTGCCATCTCAAAATGCCACCGTCAGCATTGAGTTGAGGAATCCCAGTTTGATGATAACAGTTTTCACTCTAACTCTTGACCAATAAAGCACCACCGCCACGGAATGCTTCAAGGATGCTGAGCACTTCTTTCATAAATTTATTTCTCATGTTGTTTATAAAGGGCACATTCTGTTGACCCTCCTGGGGGACACGGGAAGGGGGTAGGTGAGCAGGACTTTCAATAATCCACTCTAGCACTCCAATCTCTTTTCTCTGCCATTTATCAATCTCATCTCTCTACTTGTGCTACTCGTTTTGGCATTCCAGCTTCATTATTCTAGGTTATTTTGTGGCCATGTTCTAATCAAGCAACCAAACAAATTCTTAGAGCCATTTGCAGCCCTTTGAACTAACATCTTGAAACTGGAATCTCTGCCAGTGAACCCAAATCAGTAGAACTGTCTCTATGCAATTCTACATTTCTTCCACCTTGATTCCATGATTTGAATGTTCTCTCCAAACTCAAGTTGAAATCTAATCACCATTGTGGTCGTATTAATAAGTGGGAACATTAAGATGTGATAAGGCCATGGAGATTCCACCCTCATCAATAGGTTAATGTTTTTATCACAGGAGTGGGTTTGTTTTCACAAAAGTGGATTGTTATAAAAGTGAGCCCAGTTCTCACTGTCTCTCACTTTTACCCCCTCTTGCCCTTCTACAAGAGAAGGATGAAGAAGAGAAAAAAAAGGAATAATACAGCATGAAGGTCCTTGTCAGATACCAGTGCCATGCTCTTGGGCTTCCCAGCATTTAGAATTGTGTAAACTTCTTTTTTGCGGTTTTAAAAACAATCTTTATTTTTTAAAGTTAATGTGTGCACTATAGGAAATTAAAAAACACAAGACATAAGGAACAAAGTCATCCACAATTACAAGCCACTTACAATGTTTCAAATGTCCTTCTAGCTCCTGTATGTGTTTAGACAAAACATCCAAATTTATGGGATTAATATCAGTGCTTTTTCACACATCATAAATATTTATCAATTCAAAATCCCAAAACTATGTGAGTATTTTGATAACCAAGAATATACTACATTAACTCAATCTGTTAGAAAAGACTCCATAGAAGACAAAATGGCAGTGGACCTCTAGATAAAAGTATTGGCAGTGTTCTGATTAAAATACTGCATTCTCTTAAATCTCAATTTAAAATGAAATATAAAGAAACAGGATACACTAAGTATAATGTTTCTAAGAGAATTTATTTATTTTTATTTTTATTATACTTTAAGTTCTGGGCTATATGTAGAGCTCGTGCAGGTTTGTTATAGAGGTATACACGTGCCATGGTGGTGGTTTGCTGCATCAATCATCCAGTCATCTACATTAGGTATTTCTCCTAATGCTGTCCCTCCCAAATTCCCCCAATCCCTGCTATTCCTCCCGTAGCCCCACAACCTCCAGGCCCCAGTGTGTGATATTCCCCTCCCTGTGTCCATGTGTTCTCATTGTTCAACACCCACTTATGAGTGAGAACATGCAGTGTTTGGTTTTATGCTCCTGTGTCAGTTTGTTGAGAATGATGGTTTCCAGTTTCATCCATGTGCCTGCAAAGGACATGGACTCATCCTTTTCTATGGCTGCATAGTATTCCATGGTGTATATGTGCCACATTTTCTTTATCCAGTCTTTTTTTTTTTTTTTTAGAAAAAGAGAGAAAAGGAGAAAGAAAAAAAGAAACAGCAAAAGAAAGAAAAAAAATGAAAGAAAGAAAGAGGACGAGAAAGAGGGAGAGAGATTGAGATTTTTGTTTTATTGCCCAGGCTAGAATGCAGTCTAAAAATGGGTATTAAAAACCTCTTTTATGCCAATAATTCTGCTGGAGACAGGAAGGAATAGGGGATGAAAATAACAAATAAGCAG
>CAUYQU010049312.1:0-12706 GCA_963574635.1 Cheracebus regulus | reverse complement strand
GAGACGGGGTTTCACCATGTTGGCCAGGATGGTCTCGATCTCTTGACCTCGTGATCCGCCTGCCTCGGCCTCCCAAAATGCTGGGATTACAGGCATGAGCCACCGCGCCCGGTCGAGCCTTTTTTTTTTTTTTTTTTTTTTAGAAAAATGTGAGTTCATGTCCTTTGTAGGAACATAGATGAAGCTGGAAACCATCATTCTCAGCAAACTAACACAGGAACAGAAAATGAAATATCATATGTTCTCACTCATAAGTGGGTGTTGAACAATGAGAACATGTGGACACAGGGAGGGGAACATCACACACGGGAGCCTGTCAGGGGATGGAGGCTAGGTGAGGGATATCATCAGGAGAAATACTTCATGTAGATGATGGATGGATGGGTACAGCAAACCACCATGGCACACCTATGTAACAAACCTGCATGTTTTGCACATGCATCCTAGAACTTCAAGTATAATTTAAAATAAAAGAGATTAAAGAAGATGAAAAAAACTAATTTCTCAGTATAAAAATTAAATGATAAACTACATGTAAAATATTTACCTCGGTGCTTGACACAAAAATTAGGACTAATATTATTTCTTTCATTTTGGGCAGTACAAAGATAAACTAGTACACTTCTCTTCCCTCTGGGAACTCGCTGTAAATGCTGCCTGAATTCACTCCAGTATCTCGGAAGCACTATGAAATGGAGACGAACTACAGATAGTTGATCCTTCATGATCTCTGCAAGCAGCAACTCCCAATTCAGGTCTAATTCTCAGCATTCTGGGCAGAGAACACCATGAGAGCTTTCTCCTGCATGTGTTCTAAACCCTAACTCTACCACCCTTAATAGATGTTAAGTTAAAAAAAAAAAACTGTGAAATATTTTAAATTTAAGTATAATTGATTAATGAGAACACCACAAAGGTGCTGTCAAATAATAATAAATATAAATAAAATCCCTGGCCAAAGACATGCTATAATTCATATAAAGTGTTCTAATTGTTATTATTTTTTTAAAAGAAATACAGTGAGAGCAATGTTTCCTGGCATTTGGGGGTGGTGTGTTCACTAGAGGCAGTTACTGAAACAGACAGGCCATTGAACCTGATCAACTCCTCACTGACAGAGCAGGTGCCTCACAGGAGTTGCTTGTGCCAATAGAAAAAAAAAATTGTTACTGTCAACTGGTCATTTCTAGTTTTGAATGAAATTTCGATCTTTACTTCTAAGAAACTAGGTTGTCAAAAACAACTGCCATTTCCTTCTTTCTTTGTTTCATATTGTTTCTTAAATAAGGCTTGGTGTGCTCAATTACCTGGAGGAGTGAGGTCTTATGGGAAAGTTTGGATAGAAGCTACTAGAGGTGTCAGTCATTCCAACTGGATTAGAGAGCCAGAGTGCCAAGAGGGATGAGAGTAAGAACAACAGCTTTGGCCATAGGTAGGATGTTCCCCTCTTGTCTATCACTGTGCCCAAGGACAAATCTGAGTTTCTTAATGAGCACATTACATCCTTCCTGATTTGGGGCTTGTCATCTTTCATTACAACAAATGCTTGCTGGATTAAAAAAATAAAACAATGACTTAATCTGAGAGTATCTCATAAGACCCTACGTAGCTTTCTGATCAATGATTACCAGATGTCCTCAATCTCAGAAGAATAGTTTAAGTTAATAACATATTCATGAAGCAACATTTTTACCTGTTATGAATATATAGGTGATGTCTCCTTTTAGTCTTTTCAACAACTCCTTCTGGCCTGGGCTTTTCTATTGCTGCTGTCTTCTGTCACTTACGAGCCACTCTTTTGCCCATCTACCTTGATCCCTCTCTGTGGAAAATTTTACCTCTCTGATGGTATCTCTGGCATCTCTATACCTGAAGGCAGAATGTACCTTTTAGTATAGAGTCCATAAAAATATTATTATACCTTTATTAGGAAAATGTGGAAAAGGGAAAATCAAGTAATGTTTATCTTGAGACAACGTACGCACATTTTGAATGCAAACAAATTTATTTTACTTTTTGTACTCAGCTAAGTCACTCCCAGATTTTTGACCCTCAGAAACTGTGAGATAATAAACATTTGTTGTTTTAAGCTATAATTTTTCATTATTCAGCAACAGATAACTATTATCTGATGAGACATATTAATATAAATGGGAAACTAAAGCTCTAAGGCAAGTAGCTATTTTTGTAAATGTTTTATTGGAACACAGCCATACCACTTCATTTACATATTTTCTGTGACTGCTTTCACACTACAACAATAAGTTTAAGCGGTTGTGACAGAAACTGTAAGGTCTGCAAAGGCTAAATTATTTACTATTAGTTCTTTATTGATAAAATATAGAATTATAGAAGAAATGTGATTTGAAATGTCTAGACTATTAATTTGAAAGAGGAATCTCAGAAACACATTTTCCTTTTTTGCAGATTAAATAACTGTGACTTTAAGAAGTAGGTGGCCTAAATGGCATCATATAACTAATAGCAAAGCTGGATAAGAAATCCAAGTTCTCTGTGGTCTAAGTGTTTGTGTCTCTCCTCTATCTCTGAAAAAATAAATTATATGTCAAAATCCGAATGCCCAAGGTGATAGTCATTAGGAGGTGGGACTTTGGAAGGTGATTAGATCATGAAGGCACAACCTTCCTGAATGAAATTAGTATCTTTAATAAAAGATACTCAAGAGAGACCCCTCACACCATTCCACCATGTGAGAACATGACAAGAAGGCGCCATCTATAAACCAGAAAGAAGATGATAACCAGACACTGAATTTACTAGTGCCTTGGTCTTGGATTTCCCAGCCTCTAGAAGTATGAAAAATAAATGTCTGTGGTTTATAAGCCACCTATATTATGATAGTTTGTCATAGCAGCCTAAATGGATTATTACATCTACCTCCCAATTCAGCAGTTTCTTCAATACACCATACTACCTTCCCTAAGATAAGGCACCAAAATCAATGTATTGTTTCATCACAAGTCTACTGAGTTACTTTAAGTAAGTCACTGCAGGCCCCTTTACTCAATTTCCTGTAGCAGTATTGTAGTATCGCTAACGTGTTATCAGCTTCTTAATGGATGACCATATTACTTGATACATTTAAGTTCATCGAGAAGTATATGAAAAAGAAAAAATGACATATTACAGAAAGACCACAGAAAAGATCACCTAGCACTAAGAACAGTTATTCAATTTAATTTTATTTTTACTCTTGTTCAGAGATTTAGTAATTGAAAGTGGTAAGCTGAACGTGTATACTTATTTTCAAAAATTATCTGCTGAATTATGTATAAATCCTTTTATAAGAGAAAGCAAATAAGCAGCACCAATTCAACTTCCTGTGTCCATAGTCGACATTGTTAATCAAATACAGCATTCTCACCCACTGAATCAGGTTACTGTCTCAAAATAATTCTCAATATCACGCTTCAGGAAACTATCATCATTCAGTCAAAATTGGCATCTGAGTTAAAACTTAATGCACTTTCTCTGACATAGAGAACACCTTGCCATACAGGAGCCTTTTTACAGCATGTGTAGATATACGTTGGTTTTAGATTTCTTTTTAAAATTGATTGGCTAATGACTTACTGAAATAATTTAACTTCAATCTGTTTAACTCTAAGGCAACTCCAAGGCACAAATGTGAAACACAGTACTAATGGGACATTGTATTTGAGAAAGGATCCGGGATTCTGGTTTAAATTCACTGCAAGGTTTAGTTTAAATGCAACTTACTCCATGAAACTTTCCCTGATGTATGAAGTATGTCCTGGTTTACCTGGGTGATACCAGTTTGTTTCTCTTATCCTGCCATGATTAGTAACCATACCCCCTTTCACTCTCAGTGGTGTCCCAGTCTGTATGAAAAATTACATGGCTATCCTATTGATGACCCAATTTGGAAGAGGCCTCTTTTGTCTCTAAAATTCCTATAATACATAATGGCTCAAATGTGACAAATGATTTATCTTGTATAATAGCTACTTCTAGTTATAATTTATGACCCCACAACCTACTTTCCAGTCTGGATTATAAACACTTTGAGGAAAGTTGTATTTTACTATTTATGGTATCTAAAATAGAGATGCAATGGATACAAATCCCATTACTTTTTTTAATCCTAGTGCCTCACACATACTAAACTCAAAGAGACAACTTGTTGAATTAATAAATACTTGAGACTGTAAACTGTAAACTTTTTTACAGTTAAAACTAACCTCATTCATCTTGATAAACCTCACAGAGGCACAGGGCTTTGGACATTATCTATGTTTACAAAATAGTTTGAATGAATGAACAAATGAATAAATACACACAGTACAATTTTTCTCATGTTGTCCTTTATAACACTGTATAGAAATAAACTGGCAAAAGCTCATCATTAAAATATCAACTAACATGTACCAAACAAGAGTAGCATCTTTTCTTACTCTTGGTTCATTTAAGTGGTTGACTGAAATACAATTAAGTCTCTTTGTCTGAGTATTTTGGTATGCTAATTAAGAAGCACTGGGTCAATGGTGGCCCATCTCTGCAAATAAGTCATAGATCTGATGACCTCTGAAGTCTTAGGTGGCATATCTGGGAAAGCTGTTCTGACAAAATGGGACTCAGAATATGAATTATGCCTGGAGGTCATAAAATTCAGTCTATAGTGGTCAAGTTCAAGGTTTAGCTTAATATCAAAATATCCAACATTCCAAAATGGAAAAAACTAAGGCTAAGAGGCCACACTAATCAGTATTTACTGGGGTCAGAAACATCCTGGGAATTGTCTTTCATGATGCAACTTAACTACATTCCTCAAATTCTAGCTTTCATACTTAGCATGTCATCTAGCCTGCTCCAAACATTACTCTCACAGCTCCAAAAACATTATTTACAGGCCTCAACCTTTCTTTACTGAGCACAGTTTAGGTCAGCTTAGGTTTTTAGACAAGTCATTTAAACCAATAAGATGTCCTGATTTCCAAAGAAGAAGCATTTTTTCAATTTCCTATGGAGTTTACTTGGACTTGGAACCTTCTCCATATCCCATAGTTTACTCTAAAATTGACCTACTCCAGCAATCCCACTACTAGGTACCTCCTAAAGCAAAAGAAGTCATATTTAAAAAGACACTTGTGCACACATGTTTATAGGAGCACAATTGCAAAAATATGGAGCCAGCCTAAATGTTTATCAACCAATGAGTGGATAAAGAAAATGTGGTAAATATATACACCATGCAATACCACTCAGGCATAAAAAGGAATGAAATAATGGCCACAGCAACCTGGATGGAGATAGAGGCCATTATTCTAAGTGAAGTAATTCAGGAATGAAAAACTAAATATCATAGCTAAGCCATGAGGACATAAAGGCATAAGAATGATATAATGGACTTTGAGGACTCAGGGGATGAGAGACAAAAGACTATACATTGTGTATAGTGTACACTGCTTGTGGGATGAGTGCACAAAATCTCAGAAATCACCACTAAAGAATTTGTCCGTGGCATCGCCACCACTGCCACTCAGCCAGGACCACGGCTACCTCCTGCCCTGCAGCTGCCACCACTGCCTGTGTTGCCACTGCCTCAACCAGCTGTATGATTAGGCCACAATCTTCAATGAGTAAATATATTCCTCACTTCTGTGGTGTTCTTGGTCAATATTTATGGAGTTTCTGAAGGGCAGTGGAGATTACTGCCAGGCACAGCACAACCTCTATGCAGACAAGTGAACTGTAGAAATTGATTACTACTCCACCAAGAAGCCCCCATAAGGGTGGTTATCCTGGATACAGAAGTACTGAGCTGAAATTCACAGAGCATTTTACAAGAGTTCTGACCTGGATGGAGTAAGCCTCAGTGCACTTCTTTTCTGTTACCTCAGTACTACTGGATTGAAGAATACTGCTTGTTGTTAGGAGGTTCATTTCATTTGCCATTACTTACAACTTTATACTCAAAGCACTCAGAATTTCAAGTGGAGTGTATTGAAGTAGACTTCAGTTTCTTTGTATCATTTCTATATTCAATTTTTAAAACTATTTCATAAACCTACTGAGTGTTTGTTAACTAAATTATTCTAACCCTTCTAGAAAAGGTCATTGAGGATATAAAGTGGTCCTTTTCTTGTGCTTACGAGCAGAACCAAAACTGATTCTTTTAAAGATGATATTGGATTTTTGCATATTGTTCAGAACATTGTTCATTACACTACATGGCTTCCTCTATATGTGGTCCTCAGGAGAAATTTCTGTCTAGTATGATTACCTATGGCAGTTGTTCTCTTGAGCAGCTGTTTGTTTTCATCTTGTAAATAGAGTAAACAATGTAACTTATCCTACCTCCCTGTTTGTATTGACTCTGGGAAGCTCAGAACTAAATCGGTGGCATTACTCCAGCAATCTAATACATGGGCAAGCAGTTTGTATTGAATCACTGAATCACTTTGTATTGAATAACCGAATTTGCCACTGCCTTAGTATTTTCTTTTTCTTTTTCTTTTTTTTTTTTTTTTTTTTTTTTTTGAGATAAGGTCTAACTCTGTCACCCAGGCTGGAGTAAAGAGGTGCAATCTTGGCTCACTGCAACCTCGGCCTCCCAGCTCAAGCCTCGGCCACCCAAGTAGCTAGGATTATAGGCATGTGCCACCACACCCAGCTAAGTTCTGGATTTTTAGTAGAGACAGAGTTTCACTATATTGGTCAGGCTGGTCTTGAACTCCTGGCCTCATGTGATCTGCCCACATCAGCCTTCCAAAATGCTGGGATTAAAGGCATGAGTCACCACACCTGGTGAGTCTTTTCTTATGTCTCCTCATTTTCCCATTTTAAATTCATATTTCTTAATTTAAATTGTTGTATTATATGAACATATAAAATCCAACTGAAGTTCTACCTGCAAAAAGGTATGCTATAACTAGCACCTAAACAGATAAATAGATACTTCTTTCAGAGTCCTTTTATTTAGAAATATGTATCAACATATATAAGGATTTCTCTAGACATGGGATAAAATTCAGATGAGTTAATGAATGAATGGATGAATGAATAGAATAAATGAAAGAAAGTAAAACTACAAAAGGCATTGGAATAAGCCTTAGAAAAAGATTCTTGGATTTGAGTTTTATTATAATATTGGCCACAATAAAGCCTTGAAATAAGATAAGCCACTCAAATTTATCTCATAAAGTGCTCTAATAGCTCCCCAAGAATGCTATAGGTAGGCGAGGTTAGTACTGCATAGGTCATCTTCATTACATATCCTTATCAAAGCTACTTGTGGTGGACTAGGCTACTAATAGAAGGAAAAAAATGTGATTTTATCAATTTACTGACTAAGGAGCTATGATCATGATCATGCAGAAAGGTACAGAAATGACAGAATTAGGGATGATGACTTTTCCCATTATATTAAAATCTATAGAAAAGGGGTAGAACAAACTATTGAACAGAATAGTTACATAGAATTATAAGCATTTAGTAAAAGTATTAGGTGCCATATGAAGTTAGTCTGGATAATTGTCATTTTAATATTGGACTGTGAATGCCCCATAATGTTACCTTATTTTCACTGTTAATGGCTAGGTCATTGAACAAATGGCAGTTATTATTATGGTTATTATCCTAAATCTTCTTATAGATGTCAGATGGCAATTCTCTGTGACATTATGCCCCATATAATATACTCTCTCTTCTGTTCTCACTACGCGTCTTTCAAGAATAGCCTCAAATCCCATTCCCTCCCAGATTGAGTCCTTCTAGTCGGGAAACACTAAACATATAAATGGTTCTTAGAATGATGATTTTGATGACAGTGTGCAGAGTTAATTTTGGGTTAACATGGAGGGAGCCTGGAAGTAGAAAGACAAGTTGGTTAGTTATCATAAAAATTCAGACTTAGGGGGCTAAAGATAATTAAAGATAGCACTTGGCTTTATTCTACTCAATATTGCAATTATATGCTTATATGTCTGTCTCTCCCACCTGAACTCTGAGGACAAAAATCATACCCCTAGTGTCTGCTAACTGTGTCTAAATCATAGTAGATACTCAATAAATGTTTATTATAAACTGAATGAGTGAATAAATAGAGTGAGATGCAAAAAAGTCCATTGTGATTCTTTTTAAAATTATTTTCTACTGGCTCCCCAATAAAGCAGAGGAAAGTGAAAACCTATATTAGAAAGAGAACAGGGCCATTTTACTATCTTAATCATCACCACTCTCCCTCAGACCTTGGATGTGCTCCAGGTTGTTGATGTTCCTCATAAAACCTGCTGCCCAGAACTGTGCACAGATTCCAGACAAAATCTGGCCAGGACTGTGTCTAGCGGGAGCATCTCCTTCAGCAATCTGTACACTTTCTCCTTTTTAACAAAGCCCAAGATTGTTGGCATATTTTTAATGGCCACATCACACTTTCCCTTCACATGAAGCTTATAGCCACCCAATACCCATGATTATTTTCCCACTGAATGCTGCAAACATAGATTTCTACCAGCTTGGTTTATACATTTTTTATATCCTAAACTCTAAGTTCATTCCTATAAATCCTGCCCCCTCCCCCACACAACCTTGCAGCATTAATTCAGCAGGCAATTCCGAGTACCTACTGGGTACTGAGCACAGCTAGGAGGCACAGGCATTCCTGAACAATAAGTCTTCCTGAAAGCAGAGTACTGTAGAGAGGACATACTCATTGTACTCAGCTTTATGTTTTTACACTCAAATAGGAAAGAGGCCTCTGAGGGGAGATAGGGCACAGATTCCCCGTGGGGCAGGGTGATTCATGTCTCATGCTTTCTGCCTCATGATGAATCCTTATTACTATATAAGGTATGATCCTGCCCTTGTAAAATTCTTTGCTGAGATAAATACCTTTTTCACATCTCTTCAATCATCTTAACATCTTGAGAATATCCACCATCTCTTCAAACTCACCACTGAATCCAATGCAATGTCTAGTCAAACACTTCCTCTTATGAAATATCTTTAAGTCACAAGGTACTTTCAACAAGCATTATCTCATATGAATTTCACAATATCCCTCTGAGGTAGACAGAGGAGTTTGCCACTTCTTTACATATCCTCTGCAAATACCACTCTACCACTTATGGCCGTCTGCTACCCAAGCCCTGGAAGCTTCACAGCTCATTGGGGGTGAAGTTAAAATCCATAGAATGGCCTCATGGGCTCTATATAACCTGTCTCTTTCAACTACTCTCTGCCTAACTCATCAGTCCCGCCATGCCAGCTCCTTCCTGTTTCCTCTGACTGGAATGAATCTAGATTTTCCACTTGGTTCACTCCCTTGCTTCCTTCAGATATCTGCTCGAATATCATCTTTTCAGTAAGGCTTTCTCTGGATACACTTTACTTCCACAGCAAGTACTCTGTTTCCCTTATTCTGCGGAATTTCTTTCTCTAGCACTTACCATTGTTTGGCATATGATGTACATACTTGTGTATTCATTGCCTGTCTTACAGTTCACAGACTGTAAGCTCCACAAAAGAAGAAAAATTTCTTTCCACTTCAGTATGCCACAGGGCACCACAATGCCTAAAACAGTGCCTGGCCTAGAATAGGTACTAAATTAACATTTGTTGAATATGAATGAATGAGCATGAATGAGCAATAATTAAATTATGGGACTAGATTAGAGCAAAAACTATAATCGAATTCTTCTCATTTCTAGTTTCCTAGTTCTTTTCACTGTGCTCAAATAATTTTCCTAATCATTTACAACCTACTACCCTTTTCTATCTAGATTACTATAGAAACTTACTAACACATCTTCCTGCCTCTAGTCTCCCTAGTTCATAACATAGATTCTGAATACTGCCTCCAGATTCGTTTTCTGAATAATTACTCAAATATTCAATATTCAATGGCTTAAAACTTCTGTTTCCAGTATTAAGAGTTTAGAAGCCCTGATCATCCCTCCACTGAAAACAACTGAAACCAGTGAATAACATACAAAAATAAATTTTAAATGCATTGTAAAGCTGGACAGAAATTAAAGAATATCATCAGACTCCACATACAATGTAAAAAGAGGAATCCAGAAATAAATATTTTCTGAAGCCACTGACTTATATTTGAGGGCTCTCACTATTTCTAATGCCCAGGAACTTATTTAACATCCTTTTAAGAATCTTGGATACAAAGCATAATGTAGGGCTTATCAAGGTAGGGTGTTTGATAAAAAGCCAATATAAAGCCAGAATTCCCAAGGACTGTACTGTCAATAAAACAAAGTACCAAAAATATTAAAAATTAAAAAGCCCACTTTATCAAGAGGTACAGCAAGAAAACCTGTATTCTTTGGCCTTGACTAAATATATAGGGAGAAACCTTCCCTAAGAATTGTAACTACAAGCCAAATATCACAGATTTGCACCTCAAATTCATGATGGTACGATCTAAAAAAATTCATGCCAATAATATATTTTAAAGTGGTTTTATATTGATAGTGCCCTAGGTGATTGCCAGAAGTAATAAAGCATATATTTAATTCAGAGTGGAAAGAAATTGTTTTAGAAAGAAAGATAAAGTTTTAAGGAACATGGGCTCACAATCAAAAATCATAAAGTACACATGAAGAAACAAAACACTGTGAGGAAGAGCAAGCAGTAATATCAAATAACAGAATCAGATCAGCTAATGTAAAATATTTTTAAATGCTTAATGTTTTTAATTTAACTTTTTCTTTTGAAATAAATTGTAGATTCTCATGCACTTGTAAGAAATATTACAGAGTAATCTTGTATACATTTTACCTGATTTCCTTGAATGATGACATCTTGAAACACTATAATACAATATCACAACCAGGATACTGACATTGATGCAATCCATCAATCTTGTTCAAATTTCCCAGTTTCACTCATACTTGTTTGTGGGTGCTTTTATTACTTGCGTAAGTTAATGTAGCTCCCACTTCAACATGTTTTTTTAAATTAAAAAAAAGCATATTCAAAGTATGAATTAATAACGAAAGTCAATAAACATGGCTAGGCAGATGTGACAAAGAATTAAATACAACTTATGGAGATTAAAAGTATACTAATAAAAATTAAAAATTTATTGGTGGGTTATAAAAGCCAGTTAGCCAAACCTAAAGAAAGAGTCAACTGGGCAATAAATACAAAAACAGTTATTCAAATGCAGCACAGGACAGGAGAGATGTGGAAAAACTGAAGAGACATTAGAGCACTTTGAGGACAGACTGAGAGGTAATAATATATATTTAATAGAAAGTCCAATCAACTGAAGTGTCCATCAGTGGATGACTGGATTAAGAACATGTCGTATATATACACAATGGAATAATATTCAGCCATAAAAAGGAATGAAATCTGTCATTTGCAGCAACACGAATGAAACTGAAGGTCATATATTAAGTGAAATAACTCAGGCACACAAAGTCAAATGCATGTTCTCACTCTTATGTGGGAGTTGAAAAAGTTGACCTCACAAAGATACACACACACACACACACACACACACACACACACACACACACACACAATCTTATATATATTGTTACTATGAACCAGGTACTTTAAAGTTGACCTCACAAAGATACACACACACACACACATACACACACACACACAAAATCTTATATATAATGTTACTATGAACCAGGTACTTTACTTGAATATACTGGTATATTTGGGTTCGAAATCTAAATCATGTAATTCCAAGACTAAAATTAACATTAAAATTCTGTGGGAGTTACATCACTAAGAATACTAAGGTCTAAGGTCTAAAGAAAAGGACATTCCCAGAAATTAAACATGTCAGAAGTTTCATCCTCAAGAAGTAAAGGTGAAAAACCACCTCATTCTACTTTGAGTAGAGTTGGCATCAGCTTAGAGAGGGTTGCAGACCTGGAGTCCTGAGGAGCCTTCCAGCTAGCCTGCTCTTTTGGCCACAGCTTCTTAAACCCAAGGATGGCCAGAAACCTACGACTTCTTAACTAATATGTAAAGATGTGTTAGGCCAGTTCACATGGACTGTCTTCAGAATTTGAACCAAGACGCTGCGAGAGACTGTGGCAACTAGCAATAGTATATAAATCTGAAGGGAAAATCTCAATGAGACAGATTAGGAGCCACAGCAAGATGAAGCAATGTTTTAAACTAAAGCTATAAGGGAGCAGAAACTATGAGTAATCTAGCAAATTGCTAACAAGAAATGAATGGTGAGAATGAACTAAGACATAGAGAAATATGTAGGCTTTGAGAGAGATGTAGTTCCTGACTACCACAGTCTCTGCAACTCTCTAGCTCCACTTCCAGCCCATATGTAATTTTACAATAAATCCATTTTCTGCAGTTAATGTGAGTAGGTTCCTGTTCCTTACAATTGCAAAATCCTAACCAAAATGCTTGAAAAGGATCTTGCCTAATCTGTAACATCACGTCCAAGAGATCTATCTATCAAGAGTGTCCTGTATTCCTCTTTTTTTTTTTATTGCATTTTAGGTTTTGGGGTACATGTGAAGAACATACAATATTGTTGCATAGGTACACACGTGGCAGTGTAATTTGTTGCCTTCTTCCCCTTCACCTATATCTGGCATTTCTCCCCATGCTATCTCCCCTCAACTCCCCACCCCCCACTGTCCCTCCCCTATTTCCCCCCAACATACCCCAGCGTATAGTGCTCCCCTCCCTGTGTCCATGTGTTCTCATTGTTCAA